>PVLD010021916.1:0-30396 GCA_004027595.1 Dinomys branickii
CTTATCTATAATTTGGTATTTCCTTTAATGTTTTTGTGTTAACTAATGTGAAGATAACTATGTAATACAACATCCAGTTCTAATTCCCTACTATATTCTGTATAACTTTGTATTTTCTGTATTGTTTATGGCTTTTCTGGTTCATATGTCTCCATTCTTTTGTCTTTAAAGTAAAATTTAAAAAATAAATAAATAAATAAACTGCTGAAAGCGGCTACGCTGAAAAAGATACATTTGAGACTATGGCATCACTTGCTTTATTTAGTACAAAATTTAAAATGCAAAACCTGAGTTGAATGAAATTGTTTTAAGACTTTTTCATCCATCCTCAACAACATAACTCGGTAACTTTGGTTTTTCTTAAGATTTTTTTTTTTTTTGCGGTACTGGGGATCGAACTCAGGACCCTGCACTTGCTAGGCAAGCGCTTATTCCACTGAGCTATATCCCCAGCTATAACGATGGTTTTTCCACATGTAAATATTGTTAAATCAGTGTAAAGTTTGGCTATATATTGTCAGAGACTAGTGCTGCATCCAATCCAATCTACGTAAATTAAAAGACTAGCTCATTCATCATATTAAAGACTTTAAGTATTGATGGAATAGTATTTGTCCAAATTGTATGTTGTGGCTGGGTGTGGTGGTGCACACCTGTAATCCCAGCATGCAGGAGGCTGAGGCAGGCAGATCGCTGTGAGTTCAAGGCCAGCCTGGGCTACAAAGTGATTTCAACGCCAGCCTGAACTGCATAGGGAAACCCTGTCTCCAAAAAAAAGTGTATGTTTTGTGTTTAATACAAAACATTATTGTTTCCTTTTGATTCAAGTACACTTAACCATACATGTACAGTTTAGAATTCTTCATATTGTTGGACTTATTTAACTTGTCAGCTGATTAAACTACGTGAGCTTATATAATGCATGTCCACTTATTAATATTTTACAAATATATCAGTTCATTGTAATGGACTAGCAACTTTTAAAACTGCCTCTTCCATAGTTTGTGTCAACAGATCTTTATCTTTAGTTTGTGTCAACAGATGAAATACAGGTAAATCCTGAGTTAAATCCTTACTAAATGAGATTCTAATATGTGAAATAAATTTAAACTTTTTTGGTACCGGGAATTGAACTCAAGATCTCACACTTGCCAAGTAGGTATTGTGCTCCTGAGCTATATCCCTGGCCCAAATTTAAACTTTTAATATCTAGGAATTTGACAATGAAATATCAACTGTCAGTATTTTCATGTCGAGTAGTTGTAGCCTCTAATTATCAGAAGAATTAATAGATCTAACACAGTGTTTATTTTCATAGTAAGTGATAGAAGCTGGGACTAGGGCACAACATCTTCATATTTAATCCAATGTTCTCTCAACTGAAACTGTTCTCAGGGTGGGGGATGGCTGGTGAAGGAAGATTCTCTTTTTTAAAAAAGTCCACCTTTTTTTTGATGATGAACAAAAATTTTTTTGTCTTCAGAATAACAAAATGTTCTGATTGTAATCGCAGATTCCCTGAAATGCAAGTAAAAGTGAACTTGAAAAATAATTAAACACCTGGCTTGGAGATCTTCCTATTAGTCCAGTTAATAGTAATGAAAATATTAGAACTTTTTCTCCATGACTATAACAGAACAGCAGTGTTCACAGTGGCACATACTGCCAGTAATGAAAACTGAATACCAGGAGGTCCACTGAGGGGCATTCTGGAAAGGGAAAGTGTGTCTGTGTGGTTCTTTCAAGTCAATAACCAGAAAGAGGTGGCCTGAGGCCACCAGAAATACTGCTGCCACGAAGCCTTCAGGTAGGGAGAAAGGAACCAGAGGGTCCATTTTCACTTAGTCTTCATGATTAAGTTCACATTAAATGTGCAAAGTAATGAGACCTCCAGCAGTCATGCACCCAAACTGAGTCTGGTTTTAAGGCATTTTTTTAGTTCCATTTTCCTTCAAATCACCTACTGGGGACAAATACATTAGTTTCATTTTTCCTGCCTATGTCCCAAACTTGGTATCAATACAAATTCAAGTTTCCAACCTGAGCTTAAGCATCCCTCTGTAACTTTCTTTTATTCATAGGTTAAAAGCTCCCAGGCTGGGCGTGCTGGCACACACCTGTAATCCCAGCACTCAGGAGGCTGAAGCAGGAGGGTCGCAGTGAGTTCAAGACCAGCCTAGGCTACAAAGGGAGTTCAAAGCCAGCCTGAACTGCATAGCAAGAACTTGTCTCAAATTTTTTTCTCTTCTGCATAAACCCTCTGGGGCCCCTCAGTAGGAAAGGCAGGATGTACACAGGACCCCCTCCACCCCTCACCACCAGCACTACCACAGTCACCAGCATTTTCTTACGCTTACTTTACTCATGGCATGTTTCTGGCATTTGACCAGACTGGACTCATTTATCTGAGTCTACAGGAACAAACTGCAGCTCTTTCAAGTTCTGACTCACAGTGCTCTCTGAAGTGGACACTGTGTGCCCAAGCTCTGCTTGGTTACCTGCTTTCTCCCCACGCGAGATTCCCCGACGCGCTGCCCCTTTGTGTCTAGAGATACCAGGAGGCCAATATTGTCTACAGAGTACTCCCACATGAGAATCTCTGTGAATGAAACTCTTAAGCCTGTGTATGTGTTACTGCAGAGCCTGTAAGATCATATTAATTGTGCATCAGAGTGGCTGAGCTAGGAAAAAGACCTGCTAATGAAACAAATGGACACTCCCTATTCTTTTATTTCCTGTTCCTCAAGTGTTTTTAAAAGAAACTAATTATTGAAGTTTAAATATCCTAGAGCTGAAAAGGGATATAACAGTCTAAGTTTCAAACATAAATGGAATAGGAGGGCAGCAGGTGTAATTTAGTGAGTTAGTGATAGAGCACTTGCGTGGCATGTGCGTGGCCAAATTTAATCCCCAGCACCAGTAAAGGAAATATGGGAATGAATTCAATAAAAAAGCTGGAATCAGTTGGAGAAAAGTAGTAAAATGCACAATACTAGATGTTTTAAAAGAATCTGACAGATTTTCACATCTGTAAACCATCCTGAAGTTAAAATGAGGAAAGACCACGCTCACTTCGGCAGCACACATACTAAGGTGAGGAAAGGTCTTTCATCTCTTGAGAGACGAAAAGATTTTCCAGCTGGGCATGGTGCCATGTGTCTGCAGTATCAGCTCTCAGGAGTCAGAGGCAGAAAAAGCACTTGGGCCCATGAGTTCAAGGCCAGCCTGGGCAATACAGTGAGATTTCATCTAAATAAAGATGAAAAACATAATTTAAAACAGCAATAGTAGTAATAACAGATGAAATATTACCAAACAAAAATTAGTAACATTTAAAAAGTTATCCTGTAACTCTAATCAAAAGCATGAAATAGATCAGTAAGATGAAAGGAAAAAACTGTAAGAAGGTCCAGACCAACCTCACCAATAATACAAGTTGTAGAAAGAAAAGATACTACCTGTATTCTTTTGACAAACTTATTTGTCATCTAGTGTACTATAGCCATGCTCTGAAGACACAAAGTGAACAAGGCAGATGTGGAACACAGTCTTGGAAAGTTCACAGTCTACAGAATACGATGCTCAAGTAATAACTAGAGAAAAGAATGGCTGGGCATGGTGGCGCATGCCTGTAATCCCAGCACTCAGGAGGCTGAGGGAGGAGGATCCATGCGCGTTCGAGACCAGCAGTGTGCTTAAAGCCTGCCTGAACTGCATAGTGAGACCTTGCCTCAAAAAGACAAAAAAGAAAAAAAAAAACCCTAAAGGGAAGAAGCACGAGCAGGAGACACATTCTGTGCAGGTCGGCAGCAACAGGCACTCTCAGCGTTTGTCTTTACGTCCCCTCACTTTCTAGGTGAAAAATAATTTTGTTTTACACACACACACACACCTGTAAATTTCTGAGAAGTCTGTCATTCTCGTTACTGTGAATGTGCATCAGACTGTACCCTGTGCATATGTTTCACTATGATGTCACTATTGGTTGCAAGCAGAATTATGGAACAAATTCTCTGATCAAAATCGTGAAAGTATTAAGCTCGTGAACAGAGGTACCACTGTAACATGACCTGGTGTGGCTTCCTTCATGTTTATTCTTGAAATCTGTTGTGCTTCTTGAATCCATATTTGTAGTTTTCATTGAATTTAAAGAATTTCTTGTTACTAGGTTAAAAAGCCTTTTATATCCTATTCTCCCACTGGGCCTTCAGATATATAAATATTAGATTACTTGTGTCGCTAACGATTGCCTGTTACAGTCACTGACCTATTAATTTTGCTATTTTTCTTCCTGTCTCATTTTATAGTTTCTATTGCTATCTCCAAGCTCACTGACTTGCTTTTAGTTAATGTCCACTGTTAACCCATCTGTGTATTTTTCATCTCACTTCCAATTCTACAAGATGTTTTATTTTACATCTTTCACTTCTCCCCTTCTCAAGGTATGCATTTTTTACTTTGAACAAAAAGGACATATTTTAATGTCTTTCTTAATTCTATCATTCCTATCATTTTCCTCCTGCTTTTAAGTCATATTTTCCTAGTTGTATGGCAGGCAGTTGAATGACAAACTGAGTTTTATGTCTTGGGTGCTGGATTTTGCTGTATTCCTTTAAGAGGTGTTAAGACTCTGTTCTGCCATACTGTGAAGTATCTTACAACCAGATGGCTCCTGCAGGATTTGCTTTTGCACTGTTAGGGCGTGTGCAGCAGCCTTTAATTTAGGGCTAATTTAGCCTTGTTACAAGGCAACACCATTTTGCTGCCCTGTAAATACTGAATGTTTTTTCCCGGCTAGAGCGACACTAGCTTTCTACGCTTTCCTCAGCCTCCAGGAGTTTTGTCTCGTGCGTATGTGGATCCGGGCTCCGCCACACTCAGAGACCCTCTGCACATCTCCAGAGCTCTCTGGGCACCGTCCCCCTCCTCTCAGGTACTCTGCTCCCAAATTAGGGCTGCTTCCACCTCCTCCACTGCCTCCTCCTCCCGGGTCCTCAGCTCAGCACGAGGACCAGTTCAGGTCTCCGTCCCCACACCACAGCCCGCAGGCTACCCACATCATAAGCGGGCCACCGGAGCTTAGCAAGTTTTCCTTTTTCCTGCGATCACAGTCCAATGTGCCTGTTACCCAGAGTTTGTAAACAGCTATTTCATATACTGTCTAGTTTTCTACTTTCTCAATTATAAGGCAGATCTAGCCTTATTGCTGCATCGCTGCTGGACACAGTAACATTATTAGCAGGTCTTCAATTTCACATCTGAAGGATTTGCCCTAATCTATCCCACAGCCTGTATAACACCTAAAATATTTTTACTTGTTTTTTTGTTGGAATTTGTTCTACTCTTGATTTGACACAAACCTCTTGTAATTCTCCTATCCCTCTGATGATAATTAATACCATATGTGACTGGCCTTGTACTTTTTCACTCAGGAATGCAACACAGTGCAGGGAACACAAACTACAAAATGTAATCTGCTACATTTTAAAATGTGAGTTGTAGGCCGGGTGTGGTAGCACAGGTCTGCAATCCCAGCACTTGGGAGGCTGAGGCAGGAGGATCCTTGAGACCAGCCGTAGTTACAAAGTGAACTCAAGGCCAGCCTGAACTGACCCTGTTTCAAAAAGACGAAAACAAACAAATAAATAAGTAAAATTTTTAAAAATGGGAGCTGTACTTTTATACATAACCAGAAACTTAATGACAATGTTCTGTGGATATCTTCTTTACACTCTTTCTTATTATGCAGGGAGGGTTTGTAATGAGAAGCTATCTTTTAAGTCCACGGTTCTTGCTCACAGCTCCAGCTCTTTTTGCAGGCCATCATGTCAAACTGGCGTTTTGAAAAACAAGTCACATACCCCCCATCCAGAGCCTGCCGGCCCCCTCTGCACTAATTAATGGTGCAGTCCTCCCAGAAGCTTCAGCATTCTACTCACTCTACTGTCCCCACGTCCACACACAGATCCAGCTGGAAATGAAACTTCCACTGACAGGAAACAAGATCACTGCAGAGGGCTCAAGAACAATGATCTCAACGCAGCACTGAAAAGCTAGCAGAATGAAGAACTACTTTCTTTCAGGTCAGAGATGCAGGAGAGATCTGCAGAGAGGAAGCAACGCCTTTGGCACAGAATCAGATTGTGCTGGGGGTTAAGAGACTGACACTGAGCACAGGGCTGGAGGTGGGTAATGAGCCTAAGGGGAACTACTGAGCAAGGTCCAGAGGCTTGGGCCTGGAGCCTGCATTTTTGTTCGGCACTTACTGTTTTTTGTTTTTTCTTTTTTTGAGACAAGGTCTTGCTATGCAGTTCAGGTTGGCCTTGAGCTCACTTTGTAGCCCAGGCTGGTCTCAAACTCACGACAATCCTCCTGCCTCAGCCTCCTAGGGGATGGGATTACAGGCATGTGCCACCATTCCCTGCCAGGCACTGCTGAAAAAAGGAAAATTTGGGATTAAAATCCAGCTTCAAATGGCCCCTTTGACATGAAGTGTTTTTGCCACCAAAAGGCATTTAATATTGATTAAGCTGAATAATGTGTACCAGCTATCAGCTTTCTACCATACAATTAGCCAGCTCTTAATGGCAGTCATGCTTTTTATGTTAATTTCTTTGAAAAATAGGAAATGTTGGGTGTGGTAGCACAGATCCATAATCCCAACACTTAGGAGGCTGATGCAGAAAAATCTCAAGTTTGAGGCCAGCCTGGGCTACATAGAGAGTTCAGGGCACCCTACACTGCATAACAAGACCTAGTCAATATAAATAAACATAATAAATCAACAAAATATAGAATTTGAAAGTCACAAAATAGTATGGGTGAATCCTGAGGATATTGTGCTTAGTGAAATAAACCAGTCACAAAAAGACAATTATTGGGGTCGGGGATACAGCTCAGCAGCACAGTGCCTACCTGTCAAACACAAGGTCCTGAGTTAGATTCCCCACACTGAAAAAAAAAACCCGTATGATTTCACCTCTGTGTAGCATGTAGAGTCAGCCCATCACAGATCAAGTAGAATGGTGACCTCCAGTGGGAGGAATGGGGAGCCGCTTAATAGTCTCACCCATTAAGAGCGGCACAGGGCCTGCCTGGCAAGCACAAGGTCCTGTGTTCAATTCCTAATACCAAAAAAAGAGGAAAAAAGGGGGAACAGTTCTGGAGATTGGATGCCTAATACTGTGACTACACTTAACACTATTGAACTGTACACTAAAAAATGTTTAAGGGACCAGGAATATAATAGCTCAGTGGCACAGTGCCTGCGTGGCAAGCTTAAGGTCCTGAGTTGGATTCCTGGTGAGAAAAAAAAAAAAAAAGATATTATGTGCATTTTACCACGTGTATTTTGCTTTAGTGTCACAGAACACTATATAGAGAAAAGCACCTCCCAACTCTCCCCTCCAGCCTTTCATCCACTTGTCAGAAACCAGCGTTAACACTGCTCTACCCTTCCTGACACACTGTTTATGCTTGTACGTACACAGAGACCCAGACATGCACAGGAGCATATGACCATTATTCATGCACTTTGATCTTTTCATGTGATGTATCACAGAGACTTCTGCAAATTAGTTTACATGAAACTACTGCTACTAACTCACTGTGTAACTATATTCCTGGTTATTTTCCTAGTTCTCTACTGATGGGTAATTAGGTTTTGTCCAAATTTCTATGCCTGCAAACACACCATTAAATGTCTTAATACTATTTAACTCCTACATATACATGGGTGTGCATGTGACATGCCTAGAATGGACTAAAAGGGCATGTACATTCTTTGTGATACTGCATGTATGCACACTTTCTATATAAAAGTTTTTACTGAAGTATAGTTGTCCTTCTACATTGGCAAGTTCTGCATCTCCAGATTAAACCAAACACAGAAAAAACTTTTGCTCCAAGTACATGCAGACCATTATGCCCTGAACAATATGCTGTTGAGGCAGGAGGATCATTGTGAGTTCAAGACCAGGCTGGGCTATAAAGTGAGCTCAAAGCCAGACTGAGCCGCATAGGGGACCCTGTCTCAAAAAGACAAAAAACAAAAACAAAAACAAAAAACCACACTGTGACAACTACTTACACTGCATCTACAGTGTATTAAATATAAGTCATCTAGAGATGATTTAAAGTATACCGGAGGATGTGTGCAAGTAGTATCTAAATCCTGTGTCCTTTTATGAGGGACTTGAGCATCCATGGTCACAGAGGCTCGGGATCCAATCCCTGTATAGCAGATGTTCAAGAGAAGTACACAAACCTTAATTCTGTAACTTGATGTATTTTCCCAATGTAACCGAACAAAGTAACCAGCAGGCCAGACACAAAGTAGATGACACCCCCCCAAAGCCCTTCCTTCTACCCTATCCAGTGAGTTCCTCAAGCATGTGACCACCCTGATCTCTAACAACACTTGTTAATTTTGCCTATTTCTAAACATATTTTTGTGTATGAGTGGTTCAACATTGTTTGTAAGGTTCACATGTATTATGCAATTTTTTTTAAATCCTTTTGAGACAGGATCTTACTATGCAGTTCAGGCTGGCTTTGAACTCCCTTTGTAGCCCAGAATGGTCTCGAACTCACAGCAATCCTCCTGCCTCAGCCACCCGAGCACTGGGATTACAGGTGTGTGCCATCACACCTAGCTATTATGTGAATTTTAATTCTTTTATTTTTCTTGGATGGTAACATACTTGCGTGTAAATACATCATAATTAATTCATATTACTCAAGGTGTACACATTCATAACTTTAACAGATATATTAAAGTGCTTCCAATAGAATTTAGAATTCTATCACTAATATATGGAATTAGCTATTTCCCTATACCTGACAGTTAAGTCAAACTTTTTAACTCTGGCCAACCTGATACATTAAAAAAGTTTTCAATATAATTTGAATTTACTTTTCTCACCAAGCATGGTGGCACACGCTAGTAATCCCAACATTCAGGAGGTTGAGGCAGGAGGATTATTGTGAGTTCAAGACCAGGCTGGGCCAAAAAGTGAGCTCAAAGCCAGACTGAGCTGCATAGGGGACCCTGTCTCAAAAAGACAAAAAAAAAAAAAAAAAAAAAAGAACCACAATTTGTTTTCCTCCTATGACTGAAATGGAGTCGTTCTGTATGTGTAACAGCTACCTGATACCCTCTGAACTATGTGAAATGCCTGTGCTCACTTGTCCCTTGAGTTGTTGATCTTTTCCATAATACGCTCCCATTTTTTTAAAAACTTAGCCCTTTGAATATGATGCCTACCAAGTCTTTTTTTGCTCATCATTAGAATTCCAACATTATCCTAGTCTTTGCCATGCAGGGATTGCCTACTTTCACGGGATTTTGCAGAACATAAATGCAAGTGAACTTTCACATAACACTGGTGGCAGTGTGAACTGGAACAAGTACTTTGGGAAAATGTTCGGCACTATACACTAAAACTACATATAAGTGTAACATATGACACAGCAGTTCCACTGAATTTTAACAAAGAATGAGTGCTTATGTCCACCAATCATACAAGAAAGTTCTTAATAGTTTTATTCATTTTGGCCCAAAAAAAAAGAAATCAAAATTTCCATCAACTGATAAATGTCGCATATTAAAGCAAAACACTACCCAATATAAAACTGAAACATGAAACACAAATGTCATAGACATCACGGTAAACAGAAGCTAGACATAAGACCTTCAATTTATTTGAAGACCAAAACTAGTCAAAACTGCTGGGCCTGATGGCGCATGCCTGTAATTCCAGAACTTGGAGTAGCAATTCTTTTTTTTTTGCGGTACTGGGGATCGAACTCAGGACCCTGCGCTTAGCTAGGCAAGTGCTTATTCCACTGAGCTATATCCCCAGCCCTAATTCCAGCACTTGGGAGGCTGAGTCAGGTGGAGCACTGTAAGTTTGAGGCCAGCCTGGGCTACACAGTGAGTTCAAGGCCAGTGTGAATTACATAACTACATATAAACTATATAAAAACCAATGTATGGACCAAACTATATAAACTATATAAAACTATATAAAACCAAAACTATATAAAACTAATGTATGGACAGAGGTCAGAACAGTCGTTACCTCTGAGGGAGACGGGAGTAGGATGAGCGTAAGGGAAATTCTGGGGGCTGGATTAGCCTGTATCTTGATCTAAGCTGCAGCTACTTTTGTGTATTCACATTTATCAAGTTCATCCTGTCTGTTTCTTGTGGCTCTTTTTTCAAAAATTATTATTTTTTTGAGACATGGTCTTGCTATGAAATCCAGGCTGGCCTCACACACGTGGGAATGGTCCCAAGCATCCCCAACACTAGGATTACAGGCATGCGCCACCACACCTTATAATAAAAAAAATTTTTTTAAGTAAGACAGCAACCAGACTTTTTTCCCAAATGGCTACTCATCAACCCAGTTATTGCTGAAGAATTCACTCTTTTCATCTGTATCAAATCAAGTATTTCTATAGACGAGGCTACTTTAGTAGTCTCAGCTCTGTTCTAATGACGACCTACTCTGATGCTCTTGATTACTTTAACATAAACTTTAAATGCTTGATAACCGTAACCCCCTCTACATAAACAGTGATTTTTAACATATAAATGTTAGAATCAAGTTTTGCAAAGACACTTGGGATTACACAATTTATAGATCTGGGCCGATACAAAAATAATGCCCCCCCAATTTCCTTTTATTAGTACACATTTGCGAAACGCAAAGTTTACACACGCCTCAGAGCGGGGCACACGGCACAGCTTGGTCCTTTTTATCCCCCCCCCCCCCGCCACTTCTCAGTTTCTGGATCCTTGTTCCCGTTTTCGTTATTGCTGTTATCTATAGTTCATGTTCACAACATACACTGTTTACACTCACTGTGGGTGTCTCGTACCAACGTGACACATCTTCAGTCATTTTTTACTTCTCCTTCCCTCTGCCCCTCCCTTCGCCCTCGGTTTCTTAGATCCTTTTCCATTTGTAAAAGTTCTACCTCCCGTTTCCTTCTATCAATCCTTAATTTTGTTTGTTAAATCATGACATTGCCCAAGCAGGGCTGGAATTTGGAATCTTCCTCAGCCTCGGAGTACCAGGATCACAGGTGTGCACCACCACACCTGACTTGAACTCTTTTGTTTTCAGATCACAGGTAAACTGAGGCTGGGTATGGTGGTGCACACCTGTAATCCCAGCACTCAGGAGGCCGAGGCAAAAGGATTGCCGTGAGTTCGAGGACAGCTTGGACTACATAGTGAGTTCAATGCCAACCTGAATTGCATAGTGAGAATTTGTCTCAAAAAGACAAAAAACAAAAAACATGAATTCTGTTAAAATTGAAAGGCTAGGGGCTGGGGATATAGCTCAGTGGAATAAGCGCTTGCCTAGCAAGCGCAGGGTCCTGAGTTTGATCCCCAGTACCGCCAAAAAAAATAAAATTGAAAGGCCAGGGATTTAGCTCACTGGCACAAGCACCTGCCTGGAAAGTGCAAGGTCTTGAGTTTGATACCCAGTACAAAAAAAAATTGAAAGAAAAGTAAGTGAAATAAACTACTTAAAATGTCCTTAAAACTTCATGTTACCGTATGTGCAGAAGTGATTGAAAGATATCAATTTTAAAATATATCTAGGCCAGGCATGGTGGCACACACCTGTAATCACAGCACATCGGAGGCTGAAGCAGGAGGATCATTGTGAGTTCGAGGTCAGTCCTGGCTACAAACTGAGTTCAAGGCCAGCCTGAACTGCATAATGAAATTCTGTCTCAAAAAGACAAAAAAAACCCACATCTTAATTTTAGAAATGACAATATGAAAAGTATCTAACTATAGACATGGTAGTTTGGACCACACATTGACATCTTTCTAGTGGAAGTTATCCCATTCAAGAAAAGGTTATGGCTCAGCATTCATTCAATTCTTTTACGTTTGTAATGTTTTATAATATTTTTCAAAGGCATCCTTCACTTTCTTGATCATCTTTAATTTCAAAGTAGATTTATTAGCCAGGTATAGTGGTGCACACCTGTAATACCAGCACTCAGGAGAATCACCTCAAGTTTGAAGCAAGTATGGGCTACAGAGTGAGCTTAAGGCCAACCTGAACTACACCCTGTCTCAAAAAAACAAAACACAGCAATCAAAATAGTTATTTTCTTTAAAAATTGTTAAGAAAACATGCAAAATTTCTATATAAAAGAGTAACAGCTGGGTATGGTGGTGCATACTTACAATTCCAGGACTCAGGAGGTTGAGATAGGATGATTGTGAGCTCAAGGCCAGCCTGGACTACATAGCAAGACCCTATCTCAAAAAAAAAAAAAAAAAAGTGTGACAGTATTGAGAAAAAAATTAAAGCCAAAAATGCGTGGAGTAAAATGTCCATGAATTGGAAAATTCAATGGTATAGATATTTCAACTGTCTCCAAACATATTCAACACAGTTTCAGTTGAAGTTCTAATAGGTAAACTTGCGGAATCTCACAAACGGATTATAAAACATATAAGAAATGTAAGGAGCCAATCAAAAGACAAGACTTATGATATATTAGGTATGAAGAATTACAAAACTAGAGTAGGGTTGGGCAGAGTGGTACAAAAATATAACCCTAATCACTTGGGAGGCTGAGGCAAGAGGACCACAAGTTCAAGTTCAACCTGGGAAACTCACCAAGATCTTGTCCCAAAATTTTAAAAAATAAAAATAAAAAAGACTAGTTGGGTAGCTCAGTGGTAGAGCACTTGCCTAACATACGTGAGGCCCTGGGTTCAATCCCCAATACTGAGGCGGGGGATAGTGATTCTCAAACGTTCTGATCTTACATTTCTAGAAATTGGTTTTGGGGGGGTTTGTTTTATCTTGTTTTTGAGACAGAGTCTTGCCAAGTAGTTCTCACTATGAAGCCCAAGCTGGCCTCAAACGCACAGTAATCCTCCTGTTTCAGCCTCCTAAGTGCTGCGATTACAGCCATGCGCCCAGCTATTTGTAAAAACTATTAAGCTCTAAAACTGGTTTAGGGGGCTGGGGATATAGCTCAGCAGTGTAAGTGCTTGCCTGGCAAGCCTCAGGTGATGAGTTCGATTCCCGACACCAAATAAATAAATAAATAAATAAAACTGGTTTAGGGGAATGAGAAAAAAGGGAAAAGGAAAAGCAAAATAAATAAAAAAAGATAGTTATACAACTAATTTGTCTCAGTTCATTGAAAAGACAGGTCTGTGCTAACATTGTTTGGACAATTAAATGCTGATATGTGACTGACTTTATTTACCTTTCTGAGACAGGGTCTCGCTGTGCAGTTCAGGCTGGCCTTGAGATCACTTTGTAGTCCAGGCTGCCCTCAAACTCGCAATGATCCTCCTGCCTTCCTCCTGCCTCAGTCTCCCGAGTGCTGAGAGTACTGGGATTACAGGCGGGTGCCACCATGCCCGACTGAGTGACTAATTTAAAGATAACAATACACAATGTATTAACTATTGCCACCCTTCTACCATACTGTTTTGGAATTTTGTTTTTTGTTTCTTTCTTTTTCTTTAAAATAAAAAGTATTAAACTCTAAAGTTTTAACTTATGTAGGTTGCATCTGTTATATTTAAATATTTACTCATTCATTTAAAAATAAGAAATCTATGACATGCTAACATAAATAATATTTTTGATGGAAAAAAATAACTTTTTTGAAACAAAAAAATTGCAAAGAGTGGCACAGTTTTATAAATCTTGTTAATGTTCGGTCTAATAGGAGACAGGATTCTCACATCTGCTTGTGCATTCAGAAGCACACGCCATGTACCTCCAGATAAACCATACAATACACCTGTAAGAGAAGGGAAATTATAGCTTGATGTTACTGTAAAAGTACAGTAGTTCTGACCTGGCAGATTCCCTAGAGTGGTCTCAATAACCATATATGGTCCCCAGACCACACTTTGAGAACTCCTAAAATAGGTACTACTTAAGAAAATGGAAATGGGTCCAGGAACAGAGAAGAATGGAGTAAGAGCCCAGAAAAGCCCTTGGACACTCTCTCCTCACTTGTGCCAAAGGCGGCTCTGCAGAGCAGAGGGAATGGTCTTTTCAATAAACTGTACCACAATAATAATGAAGATAGAGCAGAGATCACTGACCCACCTCACACCACTCTACCCCCCACAGTGCTGCTCTAAATACAAAGGGTAAACAATACGGAAAATAATAGATGATACACCCCGATACAAAAACCTCTAATTTCAAAGGAAAAGGGTTTTTGGGGAACCAGAAATCAAACTCAGATGCTTGCGCATGCCAGGGAGGCGCTATGCTACTGAGCTATCTCCCCAGCCTCAAAGGAAAAGTTTGATACATTAACTATATTAAGAATTTCTATTACTAAAAAGACACCTTAACCTACAATCCCAGCTACTCAGGAGGCTGACGGAGGAGGGTACAAGCAGCTTTGAGGCCAGCCTGGGCAGCTTAGTGAGACTTCATCTCAGAATAAAACAATAACAATAAAAAGACGGAGGCAAAAAAATTTAAAAAGTAAAAAGTAACAAAGGCTAAGGATGCAGCTTCGTGGCAGAGCACTTGCCTACCATGCATGAGGCCCTGGGTTTCACCCCCAGCGCTGCAAAAAACAAACAAAATCCCCAAGCCTTTAAAAAAAGAAAAAGGCAACACAAGCCCAAGGGTGAAATTACCGCAGTATAGATATGGGGGGGCGCTGCACATGATCAATAACACAAAGACAAAAATACTTGTGTGAAAAAGAGGCCAGAACTAACTGAAAGGGAGGGTTGAAGGGAGGGGAAAGGAAAAGGTGGAAAAAAAGAAAAAACAAAGGTCTAACAATGAAAGACTAACAATGTCTTTCAAAGAGAAGATAGCTAAATGGCCAAAATAGCATAAGAAAGGCTCCCCAATCTTATTAATCAGAGAAAAGCAACTTAAAACCAAAGAAGGTGAAGTAGCACAACCATTTTAGGAAACTACTCCATGGTTTCTAGTACTCACGTACTTACTCTCTGACCAAGAAATCAACTCCTGGATATATACCCAAGAGAAATGAATACAGATGTAAAAAGACTTATAAGACAATGTCCATAGTACAATGATCAATAAGAAAATGAATGAACACACTGTAATATAATCACACAGCAGGACTCAATGATTAAAGAAAAGCTGAAGCTGGGCGTGGTGTCGCATGCCTGTAATCCCAGCACTCCAGAGGCTGAGGCAGGAGGATCACTGGGAGTTCAAGACCAGCCTGGGCTACAAAGTGAGCTAAAGGCCAGCCTGAACTGCATAGCGAGACCCTGTCTCAAAAAGACAAAAAAAAAAAAAAAAAAAAAACCTGAGACAACTAACAGCTTTAATGGATTACAAAAACCCTTATGCTGAGTAAAAAACCAAACATCAAAAAACACATACTGCATTGAACCCAGGGACACGAAGTTTCAAAGACAGGCAAAAGAGCGCAACCAGAACAGCAGTTTCCAATTGGAACAGAGCACATGAAAACTTGGTAGGGTGAAAGAAATGTGCTACATATTTATCTGGGTAATGGCTACACATAGGTACATACACAGGAAAAATATTCAAGCTGTACATTTAAGATTGTTGCATTTTATTGCTTAGTAGTATATTATAAAATAGAGCTCATTTATATACAAAAACTCATTACATATATACCAGAAGAGTTAATAAAATTTAACAGAGTGATAATTCCAAGGCTTGGTAAAGAGGTGCTTCATCAGCAAGTCTCAGATTCCACTGGTAGCAATGGAAACTAAGGCGATCATCTTGGCAAACAGTACTATGGCATTACCAACTGAAACTGAAGATGCACAGCAATGTTCACAGGAGCAGTGTTCACAATTCTGCAAACTGGGAAAAATTTAAATTTCCATCAAAGCTGGGCATGATGGCGCACACCTGTAATCCTAGCACTCAGGAGGCTGAGGCAGGAGGATCACTGCAAGTTCAAGCCTGGGCTACAAAGTGAGCTCAAGGCCAGCCTCAACTGCATAGCGAGACCTTGTCTCAAAAAATACAAAAAAGAAAAAAAAAGTCCATCGAAAAGAAGATGAACAAATCAACTGTGATATATTCATATACTAGAATATTATTCAGCAATGGCTAATGAATAAACTATAGGTCCACAAACATGGGTTGAGTCACAAAATAACACTCAGTGACAGCAGCCAAGCAAAGAAAATTAAAAGGTTCCATTTACACAAGATTCAAGAGCAGACAAAACTAAACTACCAAGCTGAGATGCAATCTTGGTTAGAAAAGAAAGTGATGATCATAAAAGTTGGGATAGTTTACTTTTGAGAAGTACAGTTGACAGGGAGAGGCTCAGAGGGCTTTTTAGGTGCTGGCAATGCTCCACTTAAGGTCCTGAATGTTGGTTACAAGGATTACGCTTTGTAAACATTACAACAAGATGCACAGTTCAGTGATTTTTCTGTATGCAATGTTATAGTTCACAATTTTAAAAGGTTAAAAACAAACTACTGGGCCTGGTGATTGATTGGATTTGGTGCAGGGAGGAAGAATCACACACAAGACACAGGTTTCTAGCTTGCACAACTGCTTGGGCGATGCCTTTCACTGATAGCAAACATTTTTGCAGGAAACTATGAATTAAATATTGGACATGCTGAATATCAAGTACTTCTGAAAGAGCCAAGTAGAGGGGCTCAGTAGGCAAGGAGACAGGCAAACAAGTGCTCAAAGGGGTGAGGGCTGGAGATAAAATGCCTGGACTCGCCCTTGAAGAAGCCCGAGACATGAATCTGACCAAGGCAATGGAGGGTGAAGAGTGACAGGAGCACCTAGGGCCAACCCCAGACTGCAACACTTAAAGGCCAGGTTAGGAGAGTAGGAAAGAAAGGGATTAAAGGGGTGGGAGGAAAACAAGGAACATGTCACGAACTATTAAGCAAGAGAAGAGAACATCTCATGAGTAATAAGCTGATGTATCATTAGGGAGGACACATTATGTGTAATACTCAGCAAGCCAGTTTTTACTCCACCTTTCTGGCTGACTTAAGTAATACGGGGGGGCACCCAATACTCCTGAGAATGGCTGAATGCTTTTACATGTTCTCTTTGAGGAGCAGCATGAAGACCCCCTCTTGCTCTTCTCTCTCTCTGAGTCCCAGGAAGGGCCAGGGCAGACCTAAAAGCAGAGTCTGTACAGCTGGGGAGAATCGCCATGAAAAGGTCAGCACACAGGTGCGGGCTCACTTTTCTGCCTCATCCACATGACTGAAATGGTATGAGAAGATTCACACACACCCCCACCCAACCCTACCCCTGTCCAAGGAACAGCCAGGGCCAAACCTATTACTTGGGCAGAAAAGGCCCAGGGCAGGTGGCCAGGCCTGGATCAGCAATCAATCAAGGCAAATGGGCTCTCTCTGGTTACAGTTAAATCAGGCTTTGCTCCAACCTCAGGCAAAACGTCCCATCGTGTTTGAGAACTGAAGAGATAAAGGAGGTCACCTCATGGTGTGTTAGTCTGAAACGATTTAAGCTTAATCACCATTCTCACATGAATCAACTAGGTTCTTTCCAGGCTTCCACCCTGCAGTCTGGTACCCAAGTCCTAATTAAAAATAAAATGTAGGGCCGGGTGTGGTGGCGCAAGTCTATGATCCCAGCACTAGGGAGGCTGGGGCAGGAGGATCGTTGCAAGTTCCAGACCAGCCTGGGCTACAAAGTGAGCTCAAGACCAGCCTAAACTGTATAGCGAGACCCTGTCTCAAAAAGACAAAAAACAAAACAAAACCAACTTTGAAACAGAACAAAGGTATTTACAAACTACTTTGGAACAGACACTATTGGCTGATTACTTATGTACTGGATATGCCCACACCTATGCCTGCTATGGCAGGTGTAATCCTGACCTCATTTAGTAAGTGAAGCAGAGATTTCAGTCAGCAGTCCATTGTCAGAGAAATGTAAGACAAGGCAGAATTGGGATTTAAAAACCTTAATATTAAACCTGTATGTTCTACTCACTTGTTTTCATAAAGTAAAATATGTGCACTTTTGAAAAAAAAGTACATATATTTGCTTAATATGGGTTAAAAAAATAATTGACAATTGGCACATCAATTAACAAGTTCTTACTGCCAAGGTTTTAGGGGTTTCCTTCCCTTTTTTGAGTGTGGTGGTGACAAGCTCTCACTATGTCACCCAGGCTGGCCTCTTGAAATTTTTGTTGACAGTTACATAGTCTCTAAAGAATTTTTTTAAGCCCTTTCTGGAGCTTTTTAAAATAAAACAAGAATAAATTACTAAAGGACAGGCATGGTGGTGCACACTCAGCTATAATCCTAGCTGAGGCAGGAAGATCCCTGTGAGTTTGAGGCCAGCCTGGCTACAAAGTGAGTATAAGGCCAGCCTGAACTGCACAGTGAGACCCTGTTTCAAAAAAACAAAAAAAAAAAAAAAAAAGAATAAATTACTACACCAATTTATACTATCAAAGAATTGAACATCCTTCATATCCAACAAAAAAGTAAAAGTTCAATAATTAAATAGTCCTTAATAATTAATGACATTAAGAAAAAAATAATTACAATATACAACCAATTATAACAAGACCCTGAGTGCATATGGACCCTTATCATGGTAACGTTTCTTTAGCTTTAAGAGAACACACAAACGAACACATGGGCAGACTGATGAGGTTTCCACCAGCAAATGAATTCTAACAGCTATCTTTCCAATACATTTCTTTTATGACAACAAAACCATGAGAAACTAGATTAAAATGATATGAGGTCAGGCGTGGTGGCACACGTCTGTTATCCCAGCACTCAGGAGGCTGAGGCAGGAGGATCTTTTTGAGTTCAAGGTCGCCTGGGCTACAAAGTGAGCTCAAGGCCAGCCTGAACTGCATAGGGAGACCCTGTCTCAAAAAAAAGATTAAAAAAAAAGATATCAGTAAGTGATTCAAGAATAAAAAAGTACACTATGTTCCTTGATGGGAAGATTGGCTAGTAAAGTTGCTTCCTTCCCAAATTCATCTAAAAATTCAGTACAATTCAAATCAAAATCTCAATAGGAACTTTTCCTAGAACTTATCTAAAATTTCTGAGAAGCAAGGCATGGTGGTATACCTGTAATCTCAGCACTCAGGAAGGTTGAGGCAGAAGGATTGCTGCCAGTTTGAGGCCAGCCTGGGCTACATAGTGAGTTCAAGGCCAAGGTGAACTACAATAAGACCCTGTCTCAAAAGACCTAAATAAGGTGGGGGGGGACAACCCTATAATCCTAACACTTGGGAGGCTGAGGCAGGAGGATCTTTGCCAGGTCAAGACCAGCCTGTGCTACAAAGTGAGCTCAAGGCCAGCCTGAACTACACAGGGAGACCCTGGGATCAGTGATATAGCTCAGCAGCATAAGCGCCTGCCTGCCAAGCACAAGGTCCTGAGTTTGATCCCCGGTACCAAAAAAAAAAAAAAAAAAAAAAGCATAGGGAGACCCCGTCTCCAAAAAAAATAAAACATAAATAAAACTTCGCTGAAATAGTAAATGCTGCCAGAAGTGGCGGCACACACCTGTAACACTAGCACTTGGGAGGCTGAGTAGGGAGGGTTACAAAGTCAAGCCTCGCCTGAGGGACTTAGCGAAACTCTCTCAGAATAAAACATAGAGAAAGCACCAGGGAAGTAGCTCAGCACATAGGCCTGGGGCACACAAACATGTAAGGAAAATCTGAAAAGAAGCAGGTGTGACCATCAGATATAAATTTACACATAAAGGCCCAGGAGAAAGGGGAATTGTGGTAGTGGAGGAAATGCAGGCAGACATCACCAGAACACGACTGGGAATCCAGAGAAAACCCTATGTGTTCAAGCAGGGAAGTCTGTGGCACTTTAAACGAAGACAAGTCAACACAGAGTTCACCAATGCCTATCCACTTAGAAAAAGTTAAGTTAGAGCTGGGCATGGTGGTGCATGCCTCTAATCCCAGCACTCCAGCACTCGGGAGGCTGAGGCAGGAGGATCTTTGCAAATTCGAGACCAGCCTGGGCTACAAAGTGAGCTCAAGGCCAGTCTGAACTGCATAGTGAGACCCTGTCTCAAAAAGACAAATGAAAAGAAAAAAAAGTTAAGATAGATCCCTACTTCACATTAAACACAAAACTAAATTCACACAAACTAAAAGCAAAATGTGAAACAAATTTCAAACAAATATGTAAGAATTAAAATCTTGGGATGGTGGACATTTCACTAAACAATACTAACAAGAAAAACCCAAAAGCTGCAAAGCAGTGAAAGATCTGACCTCTTGTATATATATAAAAACACTATAAACAAAATTAAGGCCAGTGACAAACTAGGAGAAAATACATGTAACAAATGATTAACTACTATATTTTAAAAATGCCTAATCAAAAAGAAAGAGTGAACAGGCAGTATCCAAAAGAAACACAAAATGTATAAAAATTAATTACAGACTCATCTAACACCTATAAATGGCACTGTAGATAATTAAGGCATTTTTTAACACTAAATTATAGACACATTCATCTCATATCAAAATGGGAAATCCCTTTCCTAAACTTAAAACCTATAAAAAATATTACCAAGAAACAGAATTAAAATTTTCATCTACTTAAAAAAACCTGAAGGTGAGTGTGATGGTACATGCCTATAATCCCAGCACTTGCGAGGCTGAAGCAGGAAGATTGTTGTGTGTTCAAGGCCAGCCTAGGCTATATATCGAGACCCTGCCTCAAAAGAAAGAAAAAAGGGCTAGAGATACACAGATTGCAGTCTGCTTGCCTAATATATACAAGGCCCAGGGTTTGATCCCCAGCATAACAAAAACAAATTTTAAAAACCCTTGGAAAAAAAAAATCAGTAAAACTAATATGTTAGAAACCATTAACTATAAAAATAATAAAATACCTATAACCTTGAAATATATAAAGGATTTGTCTAAATCCATACAAAAAATTGAAGCTCTAAACAGGCAAGAGGCACAAAGAAACAAACCAAAACTCAAACAATAAAAACGTGAAGTTTGTCGAGTCTTGCTAAGGCCTAGAGGAGGAAATGCAACTAAACATGACCAGATGACATTTTTCACACACCAAGTTGGCAAAAGTCCAGCAAATGAGAATGCCCAGTGTTGGAAGGGTAGGGCCTCCTGTCACTGGCATTACTGGTGCAACTTTTAATGACACAGGAAAATAGCTGTGGGATGTTAGATGAGAAAAAAAATACCAAATCCATACACTCTGATCTCAGACACGTTATAAAATAGTAAGCTTTACAAGCACCTTCGAGCCAGGCACTGTTCCAGGATGTTCACACTTGCAGAGGCGCTGTGTGTTCACTGTGGCCCTCTGAGCTACCACTATTCCCACCCTCTTTTCATGAAGGAGGACACGGAGACAATAGAGGGAAGAGGGATAGGACCAAGATCTCAACCCCAGTTGACTCTAGTTTGTGATTTTAACTACTAGCACAAGGTACAAGGTACGGAAACACTAAACACAGTGGAGATCAGCTAACTGTCCACTTTAACTTCTCATTTTGTCATAAATGTTCCACTATTTCACATTGCAGATAAAATGATTTCTTGTAAAAAAAAAAAATCAACAATCACAAAGAGCAGCAACTGTGCCTTTGAAATTATACTAGTGGCTGGGCATGGTGGTGCATGCTTGTAATCCCAGCACTCAGGAGGCTGAGGCAGGAGGATCTTTGTGAGTTCAAGGCCAGCCTGGGCTACAAAGTGAGCTCAAGGCCAGCCTGAACAGCATAGCAAGACCCTGTCTCAAAAAAAGACAGACAGACAGACAGACAGACAGAAAGAAAGAAAGAAAGAAAGAAAAAAGAAAGAAATTACATTAGTGGAGATGTCAATACAAAAGAAACAAACTGGGCGTGGCATACAGCTATAAAACCAGCACTCGGAAGGCTAAGGCCAGCCTGGACTGTACAAGGAGACTCTCTCTCAAAACAATAAAAAAAAAAAACAACTATTTTTCCAAACGAAATTTTATGTGGAGCTACAAGGTAACTATTCTATATATGTATCTTTTCTAATTGGTGTATTTTGAAGCTCAGATTTATAACATGTACAGTGAGAATAGCTCTTCTGAAGACCAACTTTAATTTGTAGATGACGAGGGCAGTCAAACTTGTTTCACTCTGACAGTTCAGCATCAAGAAGCGCCTGATTCACAAAGATCAACAGCTACAAACAGTGTTTTGTGCTTTTTAAAAATAGCACATTAATGTTACCTAAGCGTTCAATTATACCCAAGACTAAAAAAGTAGAACATTTCCAACTTATATCTGTGATATTAAGGAATGTGAATACTTGGTAATTACAAATATTTTGATAAAAAATTTTAAAAACATGTGCTACTCATGACATTAAGACAGACCCAGAAGGCAGTCACATGTTATCATCCAAGGCCATGAGTTTGTGTTTTGTTTTGTTTTCCAACACTATACCTGGGGATTGCACCTATGGCTTTTATACTGAACTACATCCTAGCCTTTTTTTATTTTTTAAAAACTGAAGACAAAGTTGTGCTAACTTACTAAGTTGCTCGGGCTGGGCTCGTATTTGTGATCCTTCTACCTTAGCCTCCAGAGTGCAGGAATTACAAGCACGCACCAACACACGGGGCTTGAAGCTCCATAGTACTGAATTTGCCCATATACTTGCATGTGAATCAATAGGCACTGGCCTGAATTTTTTAAATACCAATAAAAAGCAATAGTCTTATTGCCAGATGTGGTGGTGCACACCTGTAGCCCCAGCACTTGACAGCTAAGACAGGAGGAATGCCTCAGGTTTGAGGCCTGCCTGCACTACATCCAAGAGACTGTCTCAAAAAAACAAAAATAAACTGGACATCGTGCCACATGCCTGTAATCCCAGCACTGCAGAGACTGAGGCAGGAGGATCTCCACCAAATTTAACGCCAGTGTGGGCTACATAGCGAGTTCAAGCCCAGCCTGAACTAGACAGCAAGACCCTGTTTCAAAAACAAACAAATAGCTATAGTCTACTAACTAGTTTCCTGGCTTATAAAGATTTACATGTTCTCCTTTTGCTTATCTTCACCCAGGAAATCTAAACACACGGCCTTTTTCACTTTTGCTTTTTCCAGAAGAGTTTGCTCAGATTTCACTAGTTTTATGCGCAGTGTGTGTGGTTCTACGCAATTGTATCACACAGAACTGCTCCATACGGCACCTCAATAAGGCACCATCATGCGACCTCCGTAACCACACACTTCTCCCCTCCCATTACTAACTCCTAGCAAGCGCCATCCTGTTCTCCATCTCTAGAGTCCTGTTATTTTGTTGTTATACAAATGCGATCAGATAGCACGCAATCTTTTTAGACATGGGCTTTTTAAAAACTCAGCATTAACTTCCTTGATACAACCTGGCAATACAAATCAGTGGTGTCCAATGTATTAAAATTTAGCATAGTTATGCATTTGAATATATGTAAATGTTTTTAGCTTTTTAAAGTTTAAGACGTTAAAATATGAAACCAAATGCTTACGAAATCCCTGTTTCACTACAAGAATTCTGAGGAACAAATGTAAAAACTGGAAAAGTACAGCA
Source organism: Dinomys branickii (assembly GCA_004027595.1). Lineage (NCBI taxonomy): Eukaryota > Metazoa > Chordata > Mammalia > Rodentia > Dinomyidae > Dinomys > Dinomys branickii. The sequence continues at coordinate 23,595 of PVLD010021916.1, forward strand.
CAACCTAGTACTTGACTGAAGGAAAGCCCAAGGCTCAGTGCTAAAGTTTTTTTGTTTGCTTGTTTTTGGGGTATTTTTGGCGGTACAGGGGATCGAACACAGGACCTTGCACTTGCCAGGAAAGCGCTGTCAGAGTGAAACAAGTTTGACTGCCCTCAAGCTATAGCTCCAGCCCAGTGCTACAGTTTTATCTGTGCTCATAAGAACACAGTATAAAAGAACGCTTCAGTTCAGACTTCTATGTCCAGGATCTAGATTCCAGTCCTTTCTTTACCCACCCAGGCTTGCCCAAGGATGTTCAAACAGGACCACTTGTTCTTTTTTCCTAACGGCCAGTTTCCTAACCTTTCATTCCTTCCTTGTGCTGTTCCCTGGAGTTCTTTCTAACCACCCAGGAAATGCTCCCTCTTAGGTTTCTGCACAAGGATTTACTCACCAGCACCACAACCTAGAGGCCCAGTCCTCTGGCGCACTACTTGCTCTAGGTCCCAACAACTCTCTCACAGAGCTACACCCAGCTACAGCCTCACACTTCCCCGCCTCCCCACCTGTGGGCAACCGCATTCACACCGCATGCCCATGGCAGCTGGCTCGCCCCCCTGCACATCTGTCAAACCAGAAAGGTGATAAATGCAAGGTCCTCAAGGTTTGGGCTTAGAAGGCAATCACTCCATGAACTTCAATACCATGCCTTCACAGAAATGTCTGTGCTTTTCCAAAAGACTGCTCCAAACAGGTAAAAGCTAGAATACAAACCCTAGGTATTTTTGTCGTACTTTCTATAAAATAGCATCATGTTCTCCAGTTTGGCTGACATGGGTATCATTATACCACATCCAATCTAAATGGAATTAAAAGCAGTGGTAAAAAGCTCAACTTCTTTAGCCAGATTACCTGGCTTGGAATTAACCCTCTGCTACTAGACTACCTCAATCACGTTTCATTCACGTTGTGTGCCCAGTTTTCTTATCTGTAGATGGTCACCCATTTTACAGGACTGTGATAATATATGTAAAGCATTTAGAATACTGTTTAGCACACAGTAATATTACCTGTAAGTATTAACATTTACCTCTACTCATCAGACTGAAATCATACTGCTTGTAAAATTTCTGTACCAATAAACAATGGTAGCACCATATTTCCTAAATCCATGTGAGTTATTCAAAGCTATCAGAACAAATGTTCTTTCACGCACTAGCCGTTATAACTTTTCATTAAATATGAATACAAGCGCTTAAAAGTACAGTGATGATGGAAAAACAAGACACAGGTCAGGATGTTCACCTTTTTATTTTTATAAAAATAGTGGGGGCCAGGCATGGTGTAATCCCAGCATTCTGGGGGCTGAGCAAGAGGATGGCCCTAAGTCTGAGCACAGCCTGGGCTGCACAGGGAGTTCAAGGCCAGCCTGAAGCACACAGCAGTATCCTGTCTCAAAAAACCAAATAAATAAATAATTTCTTTTAAATGGTGGGAATCATATGGTGATGTTTATGCTTGTAAATGCAGGGTTCCTGGCTGTCTAGGAAGAGAGCAAAGGACCTGTCCAAGGGAAGGAGTATACAGAAGACTTCACATTGTACATGTCTTATCTTTCAAATCTGAAGCAGCAGATGTATTATCTATGCAAGAATTTAAAACCTGGGTTCGTGGAACACCTCTACAAACAAGTGCTCTGGAAGCCTGGCTTCTGATCTCAGCCACTACCTGTGCTATGCTGGGGTAGTCTCAAAGCCTGAGTCTCAGCTGGACATAGGGAGGAGCAGTAAAAATTTTGAGATTATTTTCTAATGCAATGTACTATGTCTCAGTAGCGGGTGAGTAGTAAAGAGATGTTTTTTGTTTTGTTTTTTGTTGTGTGGTACTGGAGATTGAACTCAGGGCTTTGGGCATAGGCAAACACTCTACCACTGAGCTACATCCCCAGCCCAAGAGTTTTTTTTTTTTTTTTTTTTTGTAGATAGGGTCTCTCTGTGCAGTTCAAGCTGGCCTTGAGCTCACTTTGTAGCCCAGACTAATATTGAGTAGGTGAAGATACTCCTGCTTCAGCCTCCCAAGAGTGCTGGGATTACAGGCGTGCACCACCACACCTGGCTCAAGAGATGGTTTTTGAAAATATGGGAGAAGTACAAGTTTGACGCTAAAACAAGGAAGATATGTGGGCTTGATTTTCTAATACTATTTAGTTTTATAAAACTGTCAAGCCTATTAATCCTTTAACATTTATACTATTTTACACAGAAACCCTTCTTAGAGGGGGGTCTAATAAAACTTACAGGAAATATTTATAAAGAATATTTTAGCCAGGCGTGGTGGTGCATGCCTGTAATCCCAGCACTCAGGAGGCTGAGGCAGGAGGAGCATCGCGAGTTTGAGACCAGCCTGGGATATAAAGTGAGCTCAAGGCCAGCCTGAACTGCATTAGCGAGACCCTGTCTCATAAAGCCAATAATAATAATATTTTAGCCAGGCATGGTGGCACACACCTGTAATCCCAGCACTCAGGAGGCTCAGGCAGGAGGATCACTGCAAGTTCAAGGCTCAGCTACAAAGTGAACTCAAGGCCAAAGTGAACTGCATAGCAAGACCTTGTCTCAAAAAGACACACACACACACACACACACACACACACACACAAAATATATATATATATATATTTTTTTTTTGACATATTATTTTCTCTTGTACTACTTCTAAAATTTTTTCAATGGACTTGATGCCATGCCATGGAGTAAACAATATACTAAAGTAATTTATGCTAGAAATATAAATGACTCTCCGCAAAACAAGATAAGTATTCTAAGGCATTTGTTATTATTTTTTTGTACCAAGAATCAAACTCAGGACCTTGCACTTGGGCTGGGGATATAGCTCAGTGGCATAAATGCCTCCCTGACAAGCCCAAGATCCTGAGTTCGATTCCTGATACCAAAAAAGAAAGGTGGGGGTAGGACTTGGCACTTGCCAGGAAGGCGCTTGTGCCACTGAACTAAATCCCTGGCCAAGGCATTTATTATTAATTGCTGCAAAAAACTGTTAACTCTCACCTCTAATCTTTACAATTTCCTGCAGAGTATGCTTTAGGAACCCTACTTAACATACGCAGAAACTGAGGCTCTGTGAAGATAAGAGTGGCTCAAGGCTACACATCTAAGAAGGGGTAGAGTTAGAAGGCAGATCATTCAGATTTAGGTTCAGTGCACCAACTCAAAGAGCCAGGAAGTGCTTACTTAACGGTGACTGGCAGGCAGGTGCAGGTTTATAGCTGAGTTTTCATCAGTTTATGGGAAACCAGGGAGAAATAAGCACACGAAAGTAAACTTCTCAAGAAAGCTAAGGGACTCAATTTAACAATCTTTTACTCTGAGGTTGTTCCTTCAAACTGAGCTATAATATCCATTTTAAATGAAGTGATCGTGGCCATGGACAGTGGCAAAGTTATTGTTGTGGTTTTTTATTGGCTGCACTGGGCAGACATTTTTAAACTGGGAAATCTATCCCAGTCTTCCAATTTAGGGGGAAACAGAAACAGTTCTCATGAAATCTAAAAGTCTAGAAGTACTCTTATGTAATTATGCCTCTCAAAATACTAGATGCCTTTACATTGAGACACACACTTCCCTCAAGACTGTCCCATTAACCTCTACCTTATTCTATTTCAATTAGGAAACTTCCAAATAGAGACATGAGAATATAGCAAACTCAGGCAACCCAAAATCGTGAGTTAACAGTACATCATGGAAGAGGATTTTCCTCAGTCATTTTCACCTATTAACTATTCTCAGCCTTTCCCTTTAATTCTACCAACTCCAGGCTTCCAATTGGCTCTTCCCAAAATAGTCACTCCTTTCACTACCACTGCTATGTGGGATCAATAGCCAAACAACAACAAAACACTGGCTTGAGGTCTCAGTTAATCCAATTTCATTTAGAGGCTTTTTCGCCTTGACAAAATAAAGATGTTTAATGATGCTTATTCTACCCACTTGCAAAAGAAAATCAGTCTATAATTCTGTAATTTGGACTTAGACAGACTGCCTTAATTTCCAAATTCCGCCTCCGCCCCCTCCATCTTTTTGAGACAGGGTTTCACTATGCAGTTCAGGCTGGCCTTGAACTCACTTTGTAGCCCAGGCTGACCTCAAACTTGCAGTGATTCTCCTGCCTCAGCCTCCCAAGTGCTGGGATTACAGTTTATCTTGATACACATGACAAGTAAAGTATTTCTCCTCTTTTTTGGTCTTTTTGAGACAGGGTATCGTTATGCAGTTCACACTGGCCTTGAGCTCACTTTGTACCCCATGCTGGTTTCAAACTCACAACAATCCTCCTGCCTCAGCCTCCCACCTGGGCTACAAGGTGAGCTCAAAGCCAGCCTGAAATGCACAGCAAGACCGTCTCATAAAAAGACCAAAAAAAAAAACAAAAAAAAAAACACCTGCTTCTTGCCAGTATATATAGCCGTGAAAATATTTAGTCTATGCTTATTACATGACTCAAAAACCTTTGTTTTTCTGTTTTTTTAAGACAGGGTCTCACTATGTAGTTTAGGTTGGCCTTAAACTCAGCGATCCTCCTGCCTCAACCTCCCAAGTGCTGGGATTACAAGAGTGCATCACCATGCTCAGCAAAAACTCTTTTTAAAAGAAAAATGAGGCCAGTAGCAGTGGCACATGCCTACAATCCCATCACACAGCAAGTGGAGGCAGAAGGATCACTGTCAGTGTGAGTTCAAGGCCTGCTTGAGCCACCTACTGAGACCGTCTTAACAGAACAAAAGTCAATTTTAAGAACCTAAGTATACAATAAAGCACACTCTGTATGTCAAATATTAAATGTATTAAATTTTTTATACATTACATGTTCCCAAAAAAATCTACAATTGATAATAATTCTGCCTAAGTTTCACATGAATCTAATATCTTATTATTCTTGTATCTTGATACTTCAGATATCCTGCTGCTGTCTTTTGATTACATACTTATTCATTCATCTAACTTTTGTTGCATGGTACTTTTAAGTTTCAAAGTCCTTTCTACAGAGGGAAGTACCATAAAAATGTATGCATAAAACACACTCAGTGGTTGTCCAAGAGTATCTAAGGGTCTAACAAGACTTAACTTGGTTCCAAGTAACCAACAAATGAGTTTGTCACACTGCTGTATTCTTTGCTGTAAACTGGCATCTACATTATAAATGGATTTCTGAAAATGTCTGAAGCAGTCATAATGATAAGTATTTTCCCACTAAAAGGCTAAAGGAATTTAGTTTAAGAGCAAATGAGGCAGAGTACTTCGTTCATGTAAAAGCAGCTTGAAGTTTGTGAACAGAAGGCAGCTTCCATTGCTTGCGCACGTAATCATCAATATGTGGGTCAAAATAAACTAATGCACTATATATACATTTCTGTCTACCCAGCAATACACCGATCAACAGGAGAGGAAGAAATCGCTTAAATATAATTACTGTTTACAAACGATCAAATTTTAAATCATCTCTTTCACAATTTTAAATCATCACTTTCACCCGCAATACCCTCCCCCCCAAAACACAGCCCCTATAAAAATGTAAATACTTTTTTTCCAAAGTAACTTACCTAGGAAAACGTAATGCGTTAAAATACAATGTAGCAGACAAAACAATTACATTTTTAAAAAACTAAATTGGCCACTAAAACAAAATAGCGTACTAAAGTATATTTTTAAATCTTTGAGGGTATCCCATTCTATCAATTAACATTTCAAAGTCATCCTAACGCTTAAAACACCATCAATGCACATAACATACTCATCTTTCACTCAAACTTAAATCAGACCCAAACTCCGGCCATTGTCCCCTCCTGGGCTCATTGAAATCTACAGCGGGGAATCCGAGAAATCAGCTCCGTTAAGTGCGGTGCTTCCTCCCAGAGCAGGGTCAGATTCGCGCCGCCCGCGAGCGTCCCCGACTCTGGAAGTCCACGGGCTCCCGAGTACAAAGAGGCCTGCGCCGCACGGAAACACCTGTGCGGGCGGCAGGAAGGCGGGCAGCGGAGCCCCGAGCCGGGGCGGGCGGGGCGATCGGGGCGTCCGGGCGCTCCCCGGGCTCCCCGCGCCCAGCCCGCGCCCAGCCGGGGCCCGGAGCCTGTCACCCCGGCCGGGCCCGCCCCCGCCCCGCGCCCCGGCCCGGCCGCGCGGCCTCCCGCTGCCACCTCAGCGCTACCGGCCTCCCGCCCCGGGGCCGCCGCCCTCCGCCGCGCCCCCGGGCCCGCGCCGCGCTACCTGGACACGAGGGCGGCCGAGCACCTCACCCACGGCCCCAGGTCGCACAGGGCCCGGTGCTCCGGGTCGCGCTCCTTCTCCCGCTCCACGTGGTAGGCGTAGATGGACAGCAGGATCCCCGCGGCGCACACCGCGCACCGCGCCACCCGCTCCCAGCGCGGCACAGACACTCTCAGCAGCACGGGCGCCGCCATCTTCCCCCCGCCGCCGCCGCCCACCGCCTCCACCTCAGCCGCCGCCGCCCGTCGGGGCCCGACCCAGCCGCCGCCGCCGCCGCCGCCGCCTCCGCCGCCGCCGCCGCCGCCGCCGCGCCCCATTGGCTCCGTCCCCTCCTCCGGGCCCCGCCCCACAGGCGCGCGGCCCAACCGCCCCGAAGGGAGTGCGCCTGACAGGGCTGGGAAGGCGCGCGCGGGCGCGGAGAGGGAGGGCGGGGCGCGCAACGGACGGAGGCCCGGCGGGGGTGCGGGCGGGGGCAGGGCGAGGGGCGGGGCCAAACGTGGGAGGGGCGGGACTAGGAAGGCGAGGGGCGGGGCGGGATG
>PVLD010021917.1:0-30401 GCA_004027595.1 Dinomys branickii
ATTGATATCTTCGAAGTGTGTGTTCAGGCTAACACATACAGATATACACTATTAATCTAATATCCTGTCATCGATTATTGCTTAGCATTAAGTGATATAATACAATAGCAGAACCATGCTAGCCCTCCTGCACATATGTATATTCATATATATTCCTCTATACTTACATACATACATTTTTGTCTTTTTCTTTTCTCCTAAAGTGAGGTATTTTCAAAAGAAAAAGGGAAACAGGTGGAAGACATCATTTAGAAAGTGGTAGTGCAGTAACTTTTAACGGAACGTGATAAGGCTTGAGAGAGAAGATAACTGTGGCAGCAGTGATAACTTTGAGATAAAGGGAAAATCAAAACCAGGCATGGTTGGGGGAGACGTGTAGCTTTCTCTGTGTGTTAAATTTTATGATTGTACTTCAAGGAATTAAAATTGAAGACAAAATTTTTGAGAGTTTTTTTCCCTGTTTTCCTTGAATTTACCAAATTATATCCAATAGTCCAGATCAGATGACATTTATCTTATACTATACACTACAAAAGTAAAGAAGGACTTATAAATCCATTTGGAAGAAAACTCAAATGAGAGTGAGCCTTGCCAAGGGTGATGGTTGGTCATCTTTGCTGGACTGGAACATGAAGGGGGAGCTGAAGGACCGCCACAGCAGCTGAATGAGGGTTTAACTGTGTCCCTTTGGCAGTGACCAGCCAAACAATGGGCAGAGGAAAGACTGGGAATACTTCCATGTGGATTGCTATGACACAACTAGTTCTTCTGCTGGTATCTTTGAAGTCTGTAAACATATAGTTCTGGATGTATCCCAAGAAAAGTCTGATGCAAAGTCAAACAAATCAAGAAGACTAAGTGCCATTTCCCCTTAAGCAGTTGTCTATTCTGCAGGGCGAGAGGGAGTACTGTCATGGTCTTTGCTGGTGGTCTTTGCCAGTTCTGTGGTTTTATGGAAGTTACGGTTTTGTTCAAGAGAATCAGTTTTTCCTGGCAGACCCTTAGAAACAGCTATTTTCTTTCAATTGTATTGCTTTAGACAGTGTACAAATACAAAGTTTATTATATGACTTCTATCTTTAGTGCTTACATTGCAGGTGAATTTTTTTTCCTTAGTGACTTGCCACATAAATTGGTTGTTATTGTTTCTCCTTTTCACTAAGAATCTTTATTATAACAAAAATTATTTTAATTTCCAATAAAAAGAAAGACAGGAGACCCTAGCCTGGGGATCCAAGTGTTAAGATGCTTTGTAAGACAGGGCATTTGGAAGTTGCTTGCAATATGGAGATTAGACATTCTGTCTCCAGCATGGAAACAGGGCTGGCACCAGTGGAACAAGCAACTTGTTTTCTACCTTCCTTCCTTGGGCCAGATAAAGGCCCAGAAAGAGCAGCTGCCAGCCAGGAGGCATTTGAGAAAATGGGAAATTGATTTGCAATAGGATAGGGAAATAAGCATAAAAATGAGTTTAGGAATTTTCAAGGATCACTTTTTTAGGCATATGTGGTTGTTGCCTCTGCAAAGGTGATCATTAGTTTTCTCTCATGGAAGTGTGTATGTAAGAAAGGCCTGAACTTGGTTTGTTTCTTCATAATCAGAAAGAAATGGAATATGTATTTATTTACATTTTACTTTTTTGGAAAGTTATCTTGATCCTTTAGAAGTAAAACAAAAAAGACGAGGAATATCATAAACATTCTAATTTTAAGATAGGAAAGTAGTTTTTCTGTTGGATATAGTGATATTAATTAAATTTCATGTTAACCAGAGGTGGCGGGGCAGTTTCATGTTTGACTTGGGAGGTCTTTGGGATTCTAATTTTCTATTAACAGTGATTCTTTTGCTTTAACAGCTGCCTTTAGGCACATCTTAATATCTGCCTACTTCTTCCCTCTAAGGAGCTAGGGGAGGAGAATCATGTTAATAATATGTAGGATCATTAATAGCTAGGGGAGCTGTTTCCTTTATATGAATAGATATACTTCCAGGTGCACAACCTTATGGATATGACATCGTGGGAGACTGTCAGAAAATGGGGCAGGACTACAGCTTTGTCTCTTGTAGGTTGTACTCATTCCGGCCCTGTGTAACGGCAAGAGGTGAGGCAGCAAGCATTAGTTTCCCTGATGCTCTGTGACCTCTTCAGCCAGGAAACTGGTGTTTGCTCTGACACCAATTACTTAGAGCGTCCTCATTTAGGAATACCTTACTTGTAGTGGCTGAGAGGACGTAGAGTGACTAGAAGAGTCCCTGCAAAATACAAAGTCACAGTCACTAGAGGAGACCCAGCAAAATATAGTCACATGCTACATAATGTCATTTTAGTCAATAATGGACCACATTCAGGAAAGGGCCCAACAGGGTTTTAGTGGGGCTGAAAATCTCCCATTGGAAGTGATGATGTAGCAGTCATAACATCACAGCACAGCCCATTATTTGTGTGTTAATGGTGATGTTGGTGTAAACAAACCTACTGGGTTACCAGTCATATAAAAGTATAGTATGGCTAATTATATATAGTACATAATACTTGATAATAAAAATGAACAACTATGTTAGTGGCTAATGTATTTACTATACTATATTGTTTTTAAGACAGCTCTTGTTATATAGCTCAGGCAGGCCTTGAAGTCATTTATGTAGCCCAGGCTGCCTTTGAGCTCATGGAAGTCCTCCCTACTTAGTTTCCCAGGTGCTGGGGTTATAGGCATGCACCTTTATGCCTAAACCATACTATACTTTCAACCATTATTTTAGAGTGTATTCTTTCTATTTATGAGAAACATTACTGTAAAATGGTATGCTGTGTTACTCTGCAAGCACCCTCATAAATCTTGTGCTTACCGAGTCTCTTAATTGCATCAAGAAGCCATATCAAGTGTGTAGTGTCTACATGGGGACAGAATCAGCAAATGACACGTTTCTCAGAATTTGTCAACAAATGAGTAAATGTACAACATAGGTAGGAAGGATAAACCATACACGATATGGCTGCGATATTGTCACCATCAATGTAAAATTAAACATATAATAATGTGATTCGCACATTCTGTTACTTCCCTTGGCTTCTAAAAACTCACCAGTGCTATTCTTGTGAAGGGAAGAACTTCTCACCTCTTTTCTCACCTCTTACATGTACTGCAACCTTAACATACAGAATAGAATAAAGAAAAATAGCTGTTTTCTAAATCACTTCCACATTTGGAAATGGCTGCGTGAAGCCACTAATTCATTCTCCAAAATAAACAAAACCATGATCTGTACATTTATAATGCTATAATGCTATAATCCTAGACAGGCAGCAAAGCAGTCAGAAGGATTGGAAATGAGGTCAGAAAGGAAAAACTAAGATGTTGTAGAAAAGATACTGTTCATCAGAATTTCAGCCAAGAATTTCCCTATTACTGACTACAATACTACCTGTTTAAATTAAAATTGCTAGAAATAATTACCAAGCAATAGAATAAGCTTTTAATGGCATAAGTGCCTTGTTATAATGTAGGACTTTTCTCACTAATCATAAATTTCTATTAATCATAACCTATTCTAACTGTACTTCTCCAGTTAGAAAATATTTCATTCTAACCGACCTTCTGAAACTGTGCCAGAAATTCCTTGAAGCTAAATTTACCCAGCACCCACTGTAGAATACAGCCCCCCAAAAGGTGCAATTATTCTACTTGTATTTGTACCTAACTTGGAGAGCCCATCTGCATATACTGGCTGCTTATCTGAACTAAAGCTATCTTAGACTCTGTAGTTAAAATGACAAAGTGATATATTGATCTAATGAGTAATATTATGAAATTAATTCTAAAATACTCTAAATTGTTCTGCCTTAATCTTTAAAATTCATTTGAATGATTGCACTGAGCAAATCTTTTCTTAAAAATCTTGCAATGGCCTTTGGCCAAAAATAACATAGTTTTGCCTATTTTCATAGTGATTCCCATTTTGAAGTCAAAGTCCCACCATGAGTGATGAAACATCTGGATAATCTGGTGTCAGAATCTCCACCTGGACACTTGCTTTAGTGCTCATGATCTTTTGTTTGCTGTGGCCTCATGAGTTTTGTTCCTTTGCTCAACATCAATTAAATAGACGCCTTTGTTTTGCTTTTCAGTGATTCCAGAATTTTTTGCAGGACTGATTCTCTCTGAACTAGTTTTCCTCAGAGAAAGAGATAACCCCAGACATTTGCTCTCACTCAGAAGCTGAAAACACGCAAGACTAGACACACAACTGGAGTTTCTCTTACCTGACAGCTTGTCTCTACCTGTTTTTTTCCTCTGTCCTTTCTCTCCCTTTTTTCTTATAGAACTCATTTCCTCTCCTGTAATATGTAACGTGTATTTTTGGATGATTTCTCTTAAGCCGCAGAAGTTGTCTCTAGTAAGACCCTAAAACTTATACTTATTTCTTCCAAACTGAGATAGGCCCTGTGTAGAAATTTGCTTCCAAGAATCAGTACAGTTTTCCTTAGAGAGGATTTTAAATAATGGAAATACAGTTTTCTTCCCAAGTTTTAAACTAGTGCTGCCCTGTGAGGATTAAGGAAGCCATTTCATGCGAAAGTACCTGATGTGTTTTGGGAACATAAAAGATATTCAATAAAAGGGAATGGAATTCAAATCTAGAAACTTTGAAAAACAAAAAACAATGATTTGTATATTACCTTTCTCCGCTTCCCCACTATCCACTTGCTTTTCAACAACCACTAAATCTGACATTCACTTCCTTACTGTGCCAGAAATTATTCTCCTTTTGGTCACAAATTGTTTGTTCCTGCCAATTTCAACAGCTTTTCTTCAATCAATATAACTATTAATCTGTGACACGGAGCTCTGCTACGTCACGTACGCCACCCGTTCTGAGTCCCAATTCTTGCAAACTCTCCTACAGTGCTTGTCCAGTTACACCACAGTTTCTCTGCATTTTCCGGAGGTAGCCTTCTGCCTCCCTAGTGGCTGAACTTTGTGGGTCTGGTAGGTGAGCATTGCCTAAGATTCAGGCTTAACTCTTTGTGTTCTCCGTGTATTCACGGCCTCTGAGACCTCATCTATACTTGTAAATATCATTGTTGGGGAACTGGGCTAGTAAATCCGCAGTACAAAACCAAATCCCTGGTTTCCGTCTTGTTCTCGCTGGCTCGTTTAAACAAAAGTGCCCAGCAAAATGCTCATTTCACTCTGTTTCCTTTCGCTAAACGGCTTGTCTTCTCACAGAACTGTCTTTTCTTCCTGTGCCTGGATCTCTCAATGAGAGATTGGATCTTAGAGACCGTGGTCCTTCTGTCTTCAAAAAGTTTATATTAGGTTAGGGGTGTGTGTGGATGAGACAGAAAGAAAGGGGCAGAGAGAGAGAGAGAGAGAGAGAGAGAGAGAGGGAGGGAGGGAGGGAGGAGAGAGAATATGAATCATTAATTACAGAACAGCATGATACATACAAATAAGTGAACTGTTTTAAATAGCAAGCAGTTTCTTTAATCTGGTTTAGTTGTTTCTGCTGACCATCCATCTACCCATCAATAAATTGGTATTTATTTACTGTCTACTTTGTGCTCATGCTAGAGAATTAGCAAACAAATGGTATCCAGCTGCATGCATTTATGCTATGGAAAGAGTTACAGAGAAAGCATGAGGCAGTAGAACATGGTGGGTTGAAAGTTAGAAAAGAGTATTTACAGAGGCCTTTGGGAACACAGAAGAGAAACCCTTACTACATTCTTGCTGAGTCACAAAAGCCTCAAAAAAGAATGACTTTGGTTTTGTTTTGGTACTAGGGACTGAACCCATGGCTTTCACTCCTGAGCTGTTCCCCTAGACCTTTTTATGTTTTATTTTGAGGTAATGTCTCACTAACTTGCCCAGGCTGGGTTCAAACTTGTGATCCTCTTGCCTCAGCTTCCCAGTGTACTGGGATTATAGGCATAGACCGCACTGAAAAAGTAGATTGGCCTGGCAAAAACCAGAGATGTCAAGTGTATACTTGCATCCAAAATGACATACACAAATATATGCATAAACATAATTCGTTTACAAGAATCATTAAAAACATTCTATATGACTGTCAGGAAAATACCTGAAATTATTACATATCGATTATCCAGATTTGTTTGTTGATAAAAATTTGTTAAATAAACTATTTCCAATAATTATCTTAATACAAGTAGTTTTTTTTTGTTTCTTAGTTTGTTTATTTGTTTGGCTGTTTCTTTGTTGGGCAAAGTCTTGCTATGTAGTCCAGGCCAGCCTTCAACTTACTGTATAGGCTATACTGCCTTCAAACAGAATACTCTTGCCTCAGCCTCCTGAGTTCTGGAATTACAGGTGTATGTCACCAGAGCTGGTTGAAAGTTTGATGTCATAAATTTCTAAGGGTAGACATGGACGTTTATGTGATTTGTATGTTCTGTTCATTTCAGAAGCATTTGCCCCCTGCATAGCCATAGCCTCTATAGACAATTGGCCTAACAATATCACTTCATTGCCAGTCCTCACTGAATAACTAATTTTGGTGTTGAAGCAAAGCACGAATAGTAATACATTTAAGTACAAAGATATGCAGCTTAGCTTTTTGATATTTAACTGAAAATGATTTTTGAGAACTAGTGTTTTGGAGAATGGGTAGAAATAATCGTTGGAAACAAATAGCCCAAAATGAAGACACTGCTCTCTAATTAAGACAATCATTTTTATCCATCACATCTACATTTATGAAACTTAAACTGTCCAAGAATACATACCTAATAGCCCTCCAAAATGTATGCCTATTTTCAAGCCCCTATGGTTGCCAAGCATGGACAAACACTGCCATCGCTGGGTGGGCCCAGGAATTAAGTCTTGCTGCCTACAGACCTGCACCCCGCATGTTGGCTGCACCTGTACTTCCCAGGCATGGAGCTTTACTGATTACTTCTCTGTCTATTAAATGCCTTTGCACATTGTTGCTGGACACCTGGTGACCTGACTTGGGCTTTCCACCACTGCTGTTAGTCTCTTCCTGGCATCCCGACCCCCAGCTCACTCTTCTGGCCATCTGGATTTCTCTTAAAACTCTGCCCTCTTGCCTTTGTCCAGCTCTCACTACCAGGTGGGAATGATCCCCTTTCCTCACCCTCTTCCCTCTCACTTGGACATTTGCCAGTCCAGGGCTGCCACTCACCAAGTCCTCTGGATGCAGCACAATGCTTGGCTGCTCCCTGCAAGGCGCCCAGACTTCATCACGCACACCTAGATCCTGTTTCTTTCTCTTCCCTCCTGTACAGGCTGCAGTGGACCCAGCAGGATGCTGCCCAAGGTCATCGGAATTAGGACAACAGTAAGGACCTGTTCTTTTGGCACACAACAGCCGTCATTGGCCATCTAAAGGAAGAGTTTTAGGTCTTTGTCATGTATCAGATTTGAGGCAGCATTTTTCTGAGATAATCTAACACTTGAAAATAAATAAGAAACTTACCTTTTAGGAATGATTTTAAGTATGAGTCATTTCAGATAGTTTGTGAAGTAAATGTGTATACTGCCTGTAGAATTAAATTAAAGGAAGAATCACTTACACATTATACTAAGCTTTTGGATTTACTATAGACATTTTTAGAAAAATTATGAATTGGCTTTTCTTTGGCAAGAATTTGTTTTCAAACCTTTACCTTTATTCTAGTATAAATGATAACTTAATTTTTTAAAACGAAGGGCCCCAGAGTGGGGTGTGATGACATACAACTATAATCTCAGCACTTGTGAGACTGAGGCAGGAGGATCAAAAGTTCGAGGTCAGCCTGAGTAATATATCAAGGTCAAGGCCGTCGACTACATAGGGAGAGCCTATCTCAAAAATCAAAACAAAGCAAGCAAACAAACAAAAAGCATGGACCAAGAAATATGATTTTTAAATATAGCTTATGTCAATTTATAACAGTAATTAGAAAGTTACGAGCCACTGACAAAAATAACACTTTGTTAAGCATAAGATAAAATCTAAAATTTTATTCATGGCAGGCAACTGAATTAATTGTACAATTATTATGTACCAAATGATGTCAGTGAGCTGTAATATTGGTAACAGTTCCTTTCACATATTTATTTAAAAAATGAAAGAGTAGTTACAAACAAAGCGGACTTAGCAGACTCCACTTAGACAATTTACAGTGACAGATACCTACTGACCTACGATGATCCTACACAGATGTTTAGGAATATATTTTGATCACTCATTGCCGAGGATGCTAATATTAATATTGGCACCATTTGATAATTTATACTTAGGGATAAATGCAAGACATAGGAGAAATAAAGGGCTATGCCTCTTTCCTCCTCTCCCAAATCTACAACTTATCAATGTGTAAAATTGATACTGTGTTTTCAAATCATTGATGTAGCTTATCCTGATAAATTGACTTGGAAAGTGAGCCACATCCCGAATATCAGTTTTAACTACTGGGTTAGTACTGTAAATATTTATTCAGATGGGTTAGTGTCAGGCTTAGGAGCCCATCCAGCATGTAAACTATATGGTTGTGTTCTTGATATCATTAAATTCCAGTTTCCTCACCTGTAAAGTGAAATAATGACATTACTTACTCAGAGGCTCTTTTTTTTTTTTTTTTTTTTTTTTTTTTTTTTTTTTTTTTTTTTTGCGGTACTGGGGATCGAACTCAGGACCCTGTGCTTGCTAGGCAGGTGCTTATTCCACTGAGCTATATCCCCAGTCCCTAGGCTCTTAGAAAATTAAAGAAAATGGTATGTATTGAGCTAGGAACGAAGCTCAGTGACAGAGTGCTTGCCTGGTACAGTATTGAAGAAGCCCTCGTGTTTCCCAGCCCTGAAAAAAAATGTGTCAAATATTGAATACAATGCTAGTTATAATATGGACTGCTCACTGTTAGCATTTATCCTAGGCATACATTTACTATGGCTATAAGTAGCTGATTTTTGGGTTTGTGTTAGCATCACTGACAATATGGCTTCGGTGCTTAATAATTAGCAAGGAGTCTAATCATCTGTTTCCATTACACTCTGATTTTTCTTCAAGGTTGTTGGCCTAAGCAGAGAGAGAGGTCAGATGCACTCTTCATGTGAAGCTAAGTTGGTGCCAGTTTGAAGTAACAGCTCATTCATGGACTTTTTAAAAATACAGTTTGCTTTGATTTGGTTTGGTTCATGCATTTTTTAAAAATCTTCCTTGCGGTGTGCAGTCATTAGGCTTTTATGCCTAAAGAACTGAATTCAGTTATAAGTAAAATTCATTTAATATTGCAAGTATGATTCCATGTGGTTATTTATTCACAACATAAAATAGCCACATAATTCAACATATTTAATAATGTCTGCTCATGGAACTGCAGGGAATTCCATAGATCTTAGATAAGAAGTGCTTAAGTTACAGAAGGCAGTACCCATAATGCTAATTATCCCTGACATCATCTGTATGTCAAACTACAGTACAGGAAAATAGAAGTTGAATGTATGCCTTGTGACGCACATGTCTCTGTGGAACTCCTTGGTGGACTCCTGCATTTAAATGATGGCATTGATTTAATGCATGGATGGGTGTGTTCTCAAACCTCTGTGTTTTCTTGAAAGACATGTATGGAGTCCATCTTTCATATTTCTGCAATAGAAGTAGTTTAAAACCACGTCTCTTTCTCTGCCTCTTTCCCATTGGCTGCTGCTCTGCTCCTGCTCAGCTTTGTTCAGAGTAAATCCTTGATAATTCTTGAGGGACACTATCCTTGTCCAATTTGAAAATACTTAGTTTTGTAGTAAGAAAACAGTAGACCTAGACATACACATAGATAGAATATTCCAATGTAGTCTAATATAAAAATTTGTCTACCTGGTTCTGATATTTATAGGTGAGCAATGGTTAATTAGCATTTTAAATTGGAATTTTAATAAATACTATATCAATCAGTGACCAATTTACATAGCATTTATCTGGGGAAATGAACATGCCAATATCAGTCTTTTTGAGATTCGTCTTGACCCAAACAGCGATTTAGCTGAGATCCTAGAATCTCTCATTTCTTCCATTGGTGTTCTTTTTTTTTTTTTTTTTTTTGCGGTACTGGGGTCGAACTCAGGACCCTGCGCTTGCTAGGCAAGTGCTTATTCCACTGAGCTATATCCCCAGCCCCCCGTTGGTGTTCATTTCTCTGTGTTCTGATGTTTTATTTCAGTCCAGACCTGCAAATCTATGGTAGTCAAAAATCAAGGGATATATTTCTAGACAGGCTTCCTGGTCCTAGCAAATTTTGTGTAATGCTCTTCCTATTTAACTCTGCAAAGATTGTAATTGAACAGTTTCTTTCATTGAAAGTTGTCTGATCTACATCGTTCTTTATTTGTAATTATTTCAGGCCACCCCTCCCCCACTAGGAAAGTCATGGGCTTTACGACTATATGGGAAGGGAACCTTTTCAAAATATTACGATTCAGGGAGATATTTGTTTCAGAGCTTACAACCCTTTTGGTGGCCCACAAAATGTCTATTGTTCTACATTTGACCCAATTTTACTAAGGAGAAAGAATTTCCAAATCCTGAAATAACTGCAAGTTTGCCTGTGTCAAAGGAATGTGTAAAATTTAAATGATTGCTCTGCGTTTAATTTTTGTACTATCTGAATAATGGTCCGGTAAAAGGTAACTATATTGATCATTAAGAGAAAAACGTATAGGCTGGTTGTGCTTATCATGTTGTAACATGGTATGTTTCCTGAGTCGTGATTTTTAGGAGAGCCAGAGTTACCGAAAGAAAAAACCCCACACATTAAGGTGTGGAGACTGCTCAAGCAGAGTCACATCACGCGACGATGGATGTATTAGATAGGAAATTGAGAAGAAAATGTCTCCACAGAGAGGCAGGGAGCCATATTCACATTCTTGTAGCATTAGATATAAAAAGTGACAAAAGTCAGGGTAAAATTACATGCCAAAAAAGAACGAAATTATAGTTTGGTTGAATTGTAGGAGTGTGGAAAGAACTTAGTCTCCTGGAGGAAAGAGACTGTGGAAAGAGAAAAATAATTGTACTCGTAATGATGAAGGGAGAACACTTACCCTGCCTGATGATATTTTTTGTTCGGTTTAAATTATATTCAGGAGCGTTGAAATGTGAAATGAGAGCTAGTGGTGATCTATTGATTGACAACCGTATTGCGATAAAGTGCTCTTGTTTTATTTATAAAAAATACTCGAGTTTGAAGGAGTTGGAAGAAAACACCGGTAAATCTAAAAATTCATGAACAGTCATGCAATTCTTAGCCTAATGCAGGAAGAGGCTGCATGGTGCAGAGAGAATGTTCTAGAAGAGAGAAATTAAAGGAAGGCAGAAGAACGCTGGACTGGAGGCAATGCAAAAATAATGATAAAAGCAGATCTGGAGGGGAGGAAATGACAATTTTTAAAATAAAAATTCAAGTGCTGCAGTCTGAGGGATCTTTGATTTAAGCGAAGCTGCTCAGAACAGCACTCGAGCTGCTCCACGTCAGGGCTGTCCCGCGCGGGCACAGGGCGCGGACGGGTCGCCCCCTGAACCCCAGCGCGGGCCGGGACCGCGCTCCCCGGGGGCGGGAGCCTGGCGTCCCCGGGCGCTCCGGCCGGACGGCGCGCGGCGCGGGCGCTCCGAGGGCTACGCCGGTCCCCGCGGCGTCCACAGCGAGCCCCGCGCGCCCCGCCGCGGACCCTCCGCCTCCCGGCGCCAGGCTCTCCCGCGCCGCGTCCCCAGCGCGAGGCTCCGCGGGGCCGAGAGGCGGGGCGCGGCCGCGGCCGCCCGGGCTCCGGGCCACAGCTCCCGGGGAGGCGCGCACGCGGGCGGGCCGGGCCGGCCGTCCGCGGGCTGCGCGGTCTTTGTGAGCCCGGCCAAGTGGCGCGCGGGGAGCGTCCGCCCGCAGCCGCCGAGGCCGCCCGCACACCCACGTCGGGGCGCGGCGCGGTGCACCGCCTCCGCGGGGCCCGCGGCGAGGACGCGAGGGCGCCCGGCCGAGTGCGCGCGCGGGCTGGCGGGCGGCCGCCCGGGGCCGAAGGGGTTAAGCGCGCCGCCGCCCCCGCGGCGCCGGGTGTAAACACGGCGGCCTCAGCCTATCATGTCTGGCTGCCGCGCGCAGCCCGAGCCCCGAGCCCGGCGCTGTAACAGGATACGCTCCAGACCTAGGCAACTTGGCAGCGCCGGGCTCGGCTCCGCACGGCCACAGCGAGGGCGCGCCGCGGCGAGGTGGGTGAGCGGCGGCCGGGCCTGGGCGGGCGGGCGGCTCCTCGCGCGGCTCCTGCTCTCTCGGTACGGCTGCGCGGCTGCGGCGGCGGCGGCGGCGGCGGCGACAACCGGGGCGCTCGGGCCGGCAGCGGCTCCGCTCCGGGCCGCGCGGGCTCGGCTCTTCTCGGGGAGGCGTCGGGATGGGAGGAGGCTCCGCGCGGGTGGGAACCGGTGTGGAGACGGCATTAGCATCTGAAATGAGGTGGCTTTTTAACCCCTGAGGGGCCAGATTTAAGGATTTGCGAGAGGTGTAAGCTGAACTTTGTCGTTGACTCTTTGTCACCCGGAGCGGTACAGGTAGCCGCGGGGAGAATGGAGGCTTTTGTTCCCGGTATTTTTAATTACGTGGATTTTTTAAAAAAATGAATAGTATACAGTCCCAGCCCTAGAGGTAAAGCTTTTTTTCCCCCGTGCATTCTGCGAGTTTTGCGGTATACGTATCTTATGGAATTCCTTGGGAGCAAATCTTAGCAATAATGGTTTTGGATAATTTATGTCTGGAATGTTTAAAATCTGCATTGAGCTTAAATTCGTCAGCCCTTTGGTTCCATTAACCGAAATCCATCATACTAATTGCTTCGTGGGGGGAAAGGTGCAAAATAATCGCGCTAAACTGAGAGAGGTTTTCGCCTGTGAATTACTTGGTGTGTGCTTTTTTTTTGTCCTGAGGATTTTACAGAGCAGAGTCTAAGAGAAATTCAACTTTGTGGCTATGCTTCGATGCCGGTTACTCCTGGGGAAAAAAAAAGAGTTAGGAATGGTTGGGGAAAACTTATGCAATATCTATTAAAGTTTAGGAAAGAAAAACATTTGCTCATTTATGTGTGCATTTTAATAAAATTAAAGATCTGTGGCAGCTCTCTGAATGAGAAATCACGTTTTCTCCTCTCTCTGCTAGCTTCTCTCTCCAGAAAATCTTATAAATTATATAAATGTTACATATATGCGTGTATGCCGCAGTCGCAAAGTCATTCTGTCTTCAGAAAACCTAATATAATCAAAGTCAGTGCCTTAAGATGGTGTAGTTGAAGATTTGAGCCCCTTTCTCTAAAGTGGAAATATTTTCAGTAATTGAAAGCAGATTCACGTCTGGAGTTGTGTAAGCCAAGGTTTTCATTTTTAAAATAAACCTTTTGTTCTCTGGTTTTAAATGTTTTTGAGAGCCATCCAGAGACCACTGTGTGCTAATTGTTAAAGTAGTTATTAAGAAAGGATTGGAGATACCCAGAGAAGGCATTTTTGAAATACAGCTAACTTATGCCTCTCAGTAGGAGAAATTTCAGTGCAGCATATACGGTACTGTTTGCGCCCCACGTTTTTTGTTTTTTTTTTTTCTCCCAGCGGATCCCCAGGTATTAAAATGCAACTGTAACGTTCAAAACACCAAAACCTCAAGCAAAGGCTGTTTTCAGAAGTTAAAAAACTTGAGACATTTTAGTGCTATCTCATTTTATCCTGAGATTTACACAATTTAGTGGCAAATGTGAAATCTAGTACAAAGTGTGTTTAATTTTGAAAGATGTTTATTATACCTTAACGGATAGACGGAAACGTAAGATAGATGATGGAAGATTGTTAACCTGGAGGATTCCTGTCTCATCTTCAGGGGCTAAATCTTCAAAGCTTTAAGAAAATTGGCTGTTGAAGCCCGAAATGAGGGTACATTCCAGACAAAGAGGGAATCGCTTGATCTATTAGCTGTGAAGATAGAGAAGAATGGGAGATGTGTAAGAGTGTCACTTGCCTTCTTGAAGGAAATCTAAAATGAATTGTGTGATTCCGAGGGAAAAGTTGAAAGGGTTGTGCTTACAACAGTGACAACTGAGATGAGAAAAAGTGATATTTTGAAGGTTTTAATTACTAGTTGCTTAACCTAGTATATTGATCATTAATAAAGCATGGCAGTTTGATTTCTGAGAAGCTATTTGGTAGCTGCGTATTTTACCATGTTTCTTGGGCTTCCTGATAGTTAATCACTTGAGCACATTGTGAGGGTAACTTCATAGTGACTTAAATGCTAGTCTCGTTATTATTTTTCATGGAAAAGTTATCTTTTCTAAAAAAAAGTCAATATTTGAAATATTCACTAAGTCTTTACCAAATAAAATCTCCCTAAATTTTGGCTGTGTCGTATCACATTCTTAGGTACCAGTGGCCTAGTGTGTGGCATAGTGGAGTTTAGTTCTCAAAGATTTAGAAACAGAGACCTACATCTGTCTGAACAATGACTTTCAGTGTAATAGGTTTGTCTAAACATTCAAAGGAGCCTTTTTGTGGCTTGTATTACTGTTAGTTTTTCTGTCTTTATACATTTTTTTAACTTGATAAGGGGGGATACAGATCTTCTGTCACCTGGAATAATACATCCAATTTATCATGGTACTTCTGTCTTTCATAATACGGGCAAGTGGCAAAGGAGGCAGTGTCTAAATACAGTGATCTTGATAATTAATGCCATAAAATAGATTAAAATGCTGTATTCCAGGTATTCCATTTCCTTAAAAGGGCCACCAGAACAGCGTTGCTAAGCACCCGTCACCACTGCAAGTAACAGAAAATGACCCAAATTAAAGAACCTGTTCTAAGCTGTATTCTTGCATTTTCTAAAGTGCATTTCAAAAGGTTTAACGAGACTCATTCAATTAGTGGAGAAAAAGGATCTATTTTCAGCTTTGATCAGCAATTAAGAGATTGGGCTTTGGAACATCAGTTCTTTATGTTTTTAATTTATTTTGTTTCCCAGGCGTTGACTAAATAATAGTGAATAAAGATTTTTAACAAACTACCTTTCTAGCAATCCAGATGTAAATGCTAAAAATAGGACAATACGATATATTTAAAATTGTTACCTAAATTATTAATTTTAAATTAACTTTTGCTCATTTAAAAATGTTTATATTTTACACTAATATGACATGAACAACACTGAATTTCTCTGCAGATTTATATGTATAAGCATGTATATACATAAATGGTTTAATTTTTTACGTAGTGTATGACTGTAGTTATTCTATCTTAGCATAAATGAGTACTTTGGCACCTAACGTTTGAGAAATATGGTATTTTTCCTTATGTATGTTTGGATGTTGTGAAATAGTAGCATGGAGGTAGACTGATAGGTTGAAGAAACAAAGTAAATAAATAAATTTGGGGCAGTATTTTTTTTTTAACCTTAGCGTGAACTGCCTCCTTCTGAGTTTGACCAGAGCTTCTAAATACTTAGGGTTAAAAACAACTATTAGAGTGTTTAATAAGTTAGGTAGCACAGTGACCTCTTTCTCAGCTAATACGCAGCAGTCAAAACCAAGTAGTGAATTTACTGGCAGACAGATGGGAGGGAAGAATGAAGGTTGTTAGAAGAATGGGGAAGAGGAGCCAAAAGACCCCCACAGGTGTAGATTAGGGTGGTCAGCGAGGTTTTCACTGTATCACATTGATCTGGACAACTGTGAAGAATACAAATATTGATTTTTACGTTATCAATCATAAGTGCTGTTGTGGCTATAATCTTATGTGAAGTAATTTCATCTATCCTAAAACACTGAACATTTTAAAACCAAGATAACACTTAATATCTTTTTTCTAAAACAGATAGTTTACATTAGAAATTCATTATCGTTAGATTTATTAGGTTGCTTGTCATTACAGGGTTCTCTAATAACAGATAATGTAAGTCAAATTTATATGGCTTACTGGAGTTTTGTCTAGAATGATAAGTTATATATTCATTTATGTCTAAAGCCTTCTAATCTGAACTGAGGTTCCACCTCAGGCACTGAAATGCATATTTTTTGCCATGTCAAAGTTCACTTTTCCTCAGACCATATCTAGGAATGTGTAGAAATTATATGTATCTTAGCTAGTTTGAAATGACACATATTTTAATATTTAGGGCCAATTGTTTAAAAATTGATAGTTATATGTTGAGTTTCTGTAAATCTAGCTCTTCAATTACAAATTCTGTGCTTACATTTTGAAAGTCTACTCTTAATTTTTCCTATATGATGGTGAAAACAGCTATGGCTTTGGTATCCCAGGAGCAATTAAACAGTGTGCATAAACAGTTGAGGGCAAATTACATTTAAAAGTGATTACGGTTGGGAACCACATGCTACAGCATTTTTAAAGATGTTTTTCTCTTAGTATTATTTCCTTTAAGGTTAAATAATGTTTGACATAAATGTCTTGATTTTTACAGTTAGACAGCAGAATTAGAAAACAGGCCAGAATGCATAATGAAAAATACACAGTTCAGACTTTCATATGAAAACACTTCAATATTTTCTGATCATATATATCAACCTAAATCTTAAAACAATTTACAATGATGTGTAGAAGTTTTAATGAGTGCTTTTTATGGTATTTGGTGTAAGACATCCTTTACTGTTTCCCCTTAAGCTGTTTCCGGCAGGGGAAGAGAGGACCTGCTGCCAGAGGCTTGTGAAATGTAACCTGTAACACCTTTTATGCCTTTTCTTTTAAATAAAATAAAATTGCCTTATAGAACAAACTTAACACTGTTGACCTTTTATAATTATTTAACCATTATTTCATTTTACCTCCTGCTTAAAAGTTGTACATTTGAGGGGTAGACACCTGGCTGTGCTCTTAAAAGTTTATTTGTGTTTCAATTCCTGTGATAGTAGGGGGCAGTACATCTCCTGAATTATCTTTGTTCAGGGAAATGCTGAAAGGCCAGGGTAGTTGAACAAGGCCGTTTGGATTTGTGAGGTGGAAGTCGGATGCGAGGAAAGTGGTTAAATGCATTATCATCTTATTGAGCCCATCAGTAAACTGACCTTGACGGAGGTGGAAAAAGCCATGTGGCCATTTTATAGCAGCCTCCCTTGCTTGTTTTATCACTGACAGATTTTTACAAACTATTTTATCGTATCTCCTTACTTTAGTGCTCACATATTATTTCCTCATAGATCATCACAATGAAGGTGAAAGTTATACTTTCTTTTTGGTGATAGCAGATTTTCTTTCATAAGTATATCTCATCTCATATATGTATATATTGAAATATCCCTTCATTAAAAATTAAGGTGACCAAGCTGACTGACCATTCTGTATTTGCTTTTAAAGATCTTTTAATGATGATTGGTCTTCTTGCAAAGAACCTGCTATTTGGCTACTTTTCAAATTGTTTTTTAAGTATTAAAAGGAAAGACTTGCCAACTTTAATTTTAGCAGTGGGAATAATGTTTGTTTTAACAAGAGCCTAAGTATGTTTACTTGAGAGTTATTCCAGTTTTAGTAGTTCTGTTGCAGCTATTTTGGAGCCATCACTTCCCTCAAGAAGTTAAAACAAAATCGTAAGATTTATAGTTTATATTTCTCAACTTTATGCCCATCTTTTTCCTTGTGATATATTTTATGTCAACTCTAATAAAATTGAATTCTTACCTAAATATTTGAGCGAGCATTGTTCAATAAAAGGAAGAATTTTATTAAGTGTAGTACAAGACCTAACCTTTTGGAAACTCAAGTTAAAGCAATTAAGTGCCACATACAAGAACTTTGGTTTTCTTAGGCAAAACTGTCAAACATTACTGATGGAAGTTTGCCTTATACTTTACATTTTACCAAATTCTTTACTGTTATAATTCATTAGAGCTAAATACAAATCTTACAAGAAAGAAAAACTTGGCACGTTATCAGAATACCTAAAGTATTATTTCAGGCTTTATCAGAGATACCTTCCTATCAGCATCCTATGAATTATGTAAAGCTAAAATCTCAGGAACTCAACATCAAAACCAAAACGAGTTTCTAGGAGAGTCACACTTTTTTTAATCCCAGAAGGCTTATTCCTTTAATAAAATGGTCAAATGGGCAGGAGACTAGGAAGGGGAAAGGGGCAAAGGAAAGGAAAAAAGAAAAAATGAGAAAAGAAGGAAGAAATGGAAACAAAGCTTTTGTAAATAAGGAGGGAAAGAGAGCTTGAAGGGAGGGGAGGGTGGTGGGAAAAAAATGAATCAAAATATATGATATACAGGTGCAAATTCTCTATGATGAATGTGATCACTATGTATATCTAAAGTGTACCAATAAACTGAATTAGAAAAAGAGAACATTTTATTCAAAAAGTAAACACATCAGATTGTAATATGTTTAAAATTCTTAAAAACTCCCATCTCCCACTCTGGTCCCACCACCAGGGTCGAAAGTCAGTTTCTTTTCATCTCTAACTTAGATTGTGTTCCTTAGTTTTCCATCCTGGTGGCCCTGTCTTCTGTCTGTCTCTTTAATTCAGCCTCCATTCTGATTTGTATTTTACCAAACACTGCCTGATCCATCTTCAACTTCTGTTGTTCTTTTCCACTCATATCTTTCCACCCACACTTCAACGTTTTCACTTCCCCCCTGCGACAGGCGCTTGTACTCACCATCTCACAAAGCTTTCAAGAGCACACTTGCATGGCCTTTCTTCTCGAAGGCCCTTCCTGACTGCCTGGGGCAGAGCTGGTTACTCTTATTCTTCCTTAGTACTTAACGCATATTTCTGTTACCAGCACTTAACACATTTTTCATAATCATTTGTTTACATTTCTCTCTCCCTCACTAGGGGACAAGTTCTTTCAGGTCACAACTGTGTCTTACTCATCTTTACATACCAGCGCTACTCACAATACCAAGAGTATTATTGGGTATATGTACTAAATGTACTTTAATCTCTTGGTGACTGGAGGGTATCGTTGTGAACATCAGTTATATCAGTTCTGTGGTAAAATATAGTTTACGCAGGAGTTGTTGAGGGCTGAAAGTTTCCAGTCTCAGTGGTCCTGAGTGGGCAGTGGTTACTGTTGCTGTTGTCTCTCACTTTTTAGCCCTTTATATTATATATATAATATATATTATATATATAAATATAAATTTTATATATATATAATTTTGTCTCCTGAGAACATCCCTTTAAGGAGGGATTTTACCTTTTCTTTGACGATTGATGTTACTTATATAGATTAAGTAAATTCAATAGTACATGGGTATTAGGTGGTAAAAGTGATCTGAATGTAATCAGATGTGATTCCAAACCTGTTCTAAATATCACACTCCTTGTTAAGCATTTCTAATTACATTGCTGTTCAAGTATGGGCATAACTTTTAAGATAGATTTCTCATATTTTCCCTTACTTTCAACTTTCATTTATTATTGTCATTAAACAACCAAGATTTGTTGTTGTTATAATTTATGCATAAAATAAGAATAGAAAAGTACTGAGTTAAGGTTTTAGCTCAAAGCTAATATTATTTTATTACTTTTGGCTTCTTAGAAGGCTTTTTTGCTTACTGTTTTCATTTCTTTGAGTTTTTGTTCAGGGGAGCTATTTGGGTTGATAGTTTGAGTTCAGATAAGGTATTAAGGTGAAGCAAACTGAATTTGCACAATTAAGAACTTTTAACAGAAATTCAGTGAATTGTAACAATACATTTGAATAAGAAAAATTATACTAAACTTGGATGCACAGTTAATTTGAAATTTAAACACATTGATAAAAATATTTGTGACTCTAGTGTGTGTGCACATGTACACACATATGTGTCTATACATAGATTACGTGTGTGAGTGTCTGTGTATAGAACCTAGGGTTTCTTGTATGCCAAACATGTTCACCATGAAGCTTCACCTGCAGCCATTACAGGGTCTTTTATTTGTTTCTGAGATGTTCCACTGTGTTTCTCAGACTGTCCTTAAACTAAGCTCAGGCAGTCTTTCTCCTACACACCGCAGTAGTTGGGATATGAGCATGAGTCACCTTTTCCACTTGTAATATACTGTATTTTAACTGGTAAACATATTGAATGGGACTCTTTCGGTGACTACAGTGAGGAACAGACATTCTTTAGGATGTTGTTTGAAGCAAGAGCTAATATACTTGATATGTTTTTATTAGAAAATTTACAGGTGGAAAGTGCTAGAAGGACAGGAAAACACTTTGCTACTAAAAGAAGTAAATGCTGAAGGAACAGAGAAAAACGTATTTCTACTTTCTTGACCCAACTTCATTGACCTTAAAAACAAAAAACCCGCAAAATTAAAAAATTTAAGAAGCATTACTAACTTCTTTTATGAAACTGGATAAAATTAGAAACGTTCAGCACTCAAGAGAATCTTCAAAATCACTTAGTTCAGACAGTACATTTTATAAGTAGAAAAACCAAGGTCTAATAATAGCTAATGTGTATTCAGTAGTTAGTAAAAAGCTTTTATGTATGCTAAGGCTTTTGTATAGATCTTATTTCAGTTTCAATACAACTTCGGGAGTTAAATTCTTTTATAATCCTTATTTTAAAAGTAGGGAAAGGTTAGGGTTGGTGGTGCATGCCTGCACCCCCAGCATTCAGAAGGCTGAGGCAGGAGGATCACTACAAATTTGAGGCCAGCCAACGCTACAAAGTTAGTTGAAGGCCGTACTTAACTACTAGTGAAACCTTGTCTCAAAAAGACAAAAATAAATAATTAAATAAATATTGAAGATAGAAAACAGATGGGGAAATTGAGGCACATAAAGGGAAATTTCCTTTTAGAGTTAAAGTCTTTGAACTTACATGAGTACATGCCTAAAATCATGCTCCTTTCCCCTTTGGAATGACTGGAAGGTGCCACACTACTAAGAATTATTGGGGCCCCAGGGGGCCCCAAATGCCTAGAATGAGTACTAGGCTATTAATAAAGTAACTATCCATACCCTTTATTTTATATATGAGAAAATTAGGCTTAAAGAGATTAAATAATTTGCATAAAGTTATTCAGCTACTAAATTACAAGTTAAGATTAAGAATTCAGGTTTGTATTCTCAAATTTATATCCCTCACTGAATTTTTTTTGTTTTTGGCGGTACTAGGGATTGAATTCAGGACCCTGCGCTTGCTAGGCAGGCGCTTATTCCACTGAGCTATATCCCCAGCTCCCCTCACTGAATTCTACTTCCAGGGTAATGGTCAAATTAGTATTTGTTCTGACTTTAGTTCTAACTTTGCTTTACATGCAAATTCCCTTCTATTAGACTAGAGATATGTCAGTGAGCAGCCTTTCATAAACATTGTATCCAGATTTGCTCAAGGCACATCATTGAATTTATCAACAAATATTTGGTGAGGTAATATGTGTTTCATATTGTTTTGGTTTTTAATCTTTGGGTTTTTTTTAGGACACAATCACAAAGGATCAACTATGATATGGCTAATACCTGCACCCTAATTAATATCCAGAAATGTTTAGCCTTATTGATTAGGAAATTAGTAAAATGTGCTTTTATTGATGCCTCTATTCCCCATTTAATGGTTTATTTATTTAACTGATGGCTAACATTTTTACTATTAAAAGCTATTAACACATCAAAATGGTATATGTTGAACCTGGCAAAATGATAAATTATGTTGGTCTTTACTTCTTGGTGCCTAGAGCTAATCTTTTGATTATATTGTTTTTATAGTTTTGGATCTACTAAGATCTTTTGTATAGGACAGTGATGGTGAACCTTTTGTAGGTTTCAGTGGTAGAAACAACTGGCTACAGCATGTATATTATGAGTTTGCTATAGGGTCTAGATTTACCTATAAAGAAAGGAAACAAGCCAGACCAGTGGCTTCAAACAATCTGGTTTCTTGTAGAAATTCTGTAGTTTCCTCAGTTGATTTAAAATTTTGGGGAAAAAAAGCAGACAGAAAATAGTCAACTAATGTAGCATAAACAAAGGAATATATATAATAAAAGTTTTGAACAATTTTTGCTCTTGGATTAGCTTATTTTGTGTGCACATCTTGTTTTTTCTGTGCGTACTTTATGCTTTCCATAACGGTGTCATTGGTTAGGGAAGGTGAGTCTCTGTTGGCTTTGTTGTTGATTTAGCATTCCTGGCAGAGGAATCTTATGAGAGGTTTCAGGAAAATGGTTAATGTGTGCGGACTACCTATTCTTCCTACATGCGTCTTTGGTTATAATAGAAACTCTGAAATGAATGGGGTTGTCCTAATTATGAACAGATCATTGTTATTTCCATGTTCATTATAGTACCATTAGCCAAAATGTTTGTGAAGCTACTCTTTTAAAATTGAGTTTGTTGAGAAGACACAAATAAAAATAGTTCTTATTGTATAGGCATGCCTCATTACTTACATTCCTCATGGGCTTGACTAAGTGACATTTTACTATTTCAAAAATTAAATCAATTCTCAAGAGAGAGTATTTACCAGTTAATTATATTCAGGAAAAAAAATAATGTATAAAGCCTGTGAGGCCTTTTTGAAAGAGAAATCTCAGTATTATACCGAGAAATGACTGCATCATTCGAAAAGAGACAGTGTCTCCTGAGCTGCCACTTTGAAGGCACTTGTACTCAGTCTGAACGAACTAGAGTATTGTGATATTACAATTCTTTTCACAGGTTACGGTTAAGGACTGAACTAGAATTGTGTCCTTACTAGGCTAAATAACTAAGTTTAGGAAATCAGAACTAAAACTTTATAGTCTCCTTTTTTTAACTATACAATTGGTTATTTTAAACAAAACTTGTAGCCTTTTTTAAAATATAGCAGTAAGATTTGTGAATTTATGTTTCATTTCTTTAAAGTATATTTCAGTTTTGTGTGTAATACATTTCAAACAAAGAGCAAAACTTCACTCTTCACTTTTATACTGCCATTTAAGAAATGGGATTGAAGATAGAAGGTCTTTCATAATTAAAAAAATTATTTGCTATTATGTTCAAATGTCTATATAAACTTCTAATTTATTAAAATCCCTATTAATTCATTAATATTAGGTATACTCAATAGAATCAGTCAGTACTAATTGAGATTTTAAGTTTCTCCAGAGCTGCACTTTAGAATTATAAACTTAAAATATTCTTTTCACTTCAGTCAAAGCAGAATATGAGTAGATAAAAATATTCAAGTTTGAAGAATACTACCTTTTCAGTTAAAAAATATCTCCTTGTGTATCTTTTGAAAAATTCTTCCCTAGTCTGTTTCTAGGAGTATCTCAGTAATAACACAATGTCTCATTTTAAGTACTTATGCTATACAGTACTTTAAACTCTATCAATGCATGTAAACTCTTTTACATGCATTGCAAAACCAGTTGAAGATTTTATTTCTCTGTGTAGTATGAAAATGGAAGCACTCTGAACCAGAGATAACTAGTTATAAATTCTGATAAAATGATAGGCAATCACCCTGTCACTTGAATTAATCACTTAAAATTGAATAAAAGTAAATTTGAAACAGTATATTGAATTATTTCTCTATTTCAGTTCATCAATAATAAAATTATTTTGTGGTAGACATTAGGAGCATTTTGCTGTTGTACTTACTCCTTTATAATTTAGTCAACGATAATCTAATGAAATGTCAGTGTACCAGAGCTTGATTCCAATTACTAAGATGTATATCAACCACAAAAATAAGCCCACTTCTTTAATGAGCAAAATTGCTAGTTATGTGCATGGAAAAGGATATATAGCAACGAGATGTTATCGGTTGCTTATGAAAGGGTAGAAGAAGAGAAACGGAAGAGGAAGGTAGGAAGATCATATTTTTGAATACAGCAGGGTATATGATATTAACAACCATTTACCTTTCTTACTGTTATAACCATGGACTTTTTTTTTATTTTCAATTCATGATTTTCTCTTAAAGTTCACTAATGTAAGCTTCATAAAGTAAGGCCTTCTGTTCACCGTAGTATCCTCAGAGCCTAAAATGGGGTCTGGCAGATGGTTGGTGTCCATGGAGTACTTGGTGTGTGCATGAATGAGCACACTCAAAAAGCACAAGTGATGTTTTAGAGATCTACGCAACCAAAATAGTTATAGATCGAGGGCTGAACATTACAGCTGACTCCCATTCTGGTGCTCTATTACATGCTAAACTTTCACACAAATTGTTCCCATTAGTTTAGTTTTTGTTTACTCCTAGTTAACTCTAAATTCTTCTCAGTTTATTTCTTCTTGCAAATGATTGTAAATGAAGGCATATTTTAGTATTCATTACTCTAAGCTTTTAATAGATTGCATTCACATACATATATAATGAGTTAAATTATCCTATCACTTTTTTTGAATGGCAAAATTTAGATCAAAGACTGGGTCTCTCTTTGTTGGTTGCTTGATCTAGTTTTCAGCAGTCCTCCTCTCTTGGATCAACTGTACCCAGAACACCTTTGCCTAAGTCCAGAAGATTGTTGGCTGATTATCCAACCTCCAAGTTGTCTTTTAGTTCATTTTTTAAAGTTACAGACATACAATTAAAGTTATTTTTGTCAGGTTAGCAAAGAATTACTTCAAATTTATTTGCTGTTTCTGTAATAGGTGAAACAAACAGAAAAATGAACAATTTAAGATTTTTCTAGCTCGTGCTCTCTTACACTAGGTTTCACCTCAAAGTGGTAGTCTTGAGAATTTAAGTGATGAGTTATCATTGTGCAATTTAAAAGCAAAATGAAAAACATCCAGTGTTAGTCTGTTTGATTCTGAAACCACCTTGAAATAAGATGCTCCACAAACAGAACTAGTACTGCGTTCAACCACTGAAAAAAACTACCAAGTGATTCACTGTATCACTGTCTGAATTTTACTCAGTAAGAAATTATTGTATCTACTGTAAATATATTGCATTATTGGTGGAGTACTTTAATCCTTTTAGTAGTCTTATATGTATAAGCATTTTGCTACAGTTTCTTTGCCTAAAATACGGTACTCATCATATATAAGAGAAGCTGTTACTAACATTAATAAAATGTCAGGAAATGAGAGACCAAGAGATTCCCACACTCTTGTAAACATGGATAATTAATTGTAAGTGACCCATTACTCTTCATTCAGAGCTCAAAGGAGAAAAGGTAGAAATACTGTATTTATGAAACAGTAAGTTTCTCTAAAACATGAAATATTTACATAAATTGAAGTAGTCATGATAGTAGTATAATTGTCCAGATTTAACATTTTAAAATATATAAGTAATTTAATCTCAAAATTGATTAAAAGTACAGACTTACGCTAAATATAACAAAAGAAATAATGTGTAGTTCTACAAGGTACTGATTTAGTACTTTCTGTTTATAAAAATATAGAATAAAAACTTTAGGCTTTTTATCAAAGAAAGATGATATTGGTGAAATATATTTATATCTTTGGACAGATTCCGCATGCAAACCATAGTACTATAATGTAAGCTAAATTAATGTATTTTATTCTTTGGTTTTTGAATTAGAACCTTTGTATGACTTTCACTCCTAAATGATTAGTATTCCTTGCCTAAGAGAGTTTATTCTTTTGATGTTTATTCTTTGAGTTAACTAGGTTTTAGTCATTGAGGATCTTTTGGCATACTGTAGAGATAGAAGGTCTGTGATGACGTCATTGAGTGTTTTGGGAAGTGGAACAGGGGAAGGATATATTCATTACTCTCACATGAATTGATTGAAATACCTTAAACTTATTATGGTTAATTTTCTAGTAGTTACATTTTTCTTAAAGGAGTGAACATAGTGAAATACATGTTAGCAGTAGTGTTATACATACTACTATGACAAAACACTAAGATTTGGAGGGAGGCTCTTCTGGACTAAATGCTGTTTTCCCTAAAACTTTATATGTTGAATCCTAATCCCCGCTGTGAGAATATTTGGGACAGGACCCTTGGAGGTGATCATGTCATGAGGGTGGAGCCCTGGTGACTAGGATTAGTGCCTTTACAAAAAGGGCGTGCCTTGCTCTCCTGCTGTAGGAGGACTGAGCGGGAAGAGAGCCGCCTCAGAGCTCTCACTAGACCGAAATCTGTTAGCACTTTGATTTTGGATTTTCTAGTTTCCAAAATTATGAGAAGTAAATTTCTGCTCTTTATAACCTACCTAGTTTGTGTGATTTTGTTACAACAGCTGGAACTCATACAGGGGACAAATAAATATTTTCCCAAAGTTTTAGGGATGTAGAAATCACTCCTCCTGGCTATTTATAGCAATACTATACTGTTCAAGCATTCAGGTCAGTTTGGTAAATATGTACTGAGTACCTATGGTGTGTTTGACATCAGGTATTAATATAAGATAAAATAAATTTTCTATTACGGTCCAGTTTAGTAAGAAAAAAATAAAGCAATAGTTCTTATAATAGTATTGTTCTCATGATATGTAACAAATGTTAGCCAGTAAAAATGAAATGCTCCCATTTTATTTTGAAGGTTTATTGATGTACAGAAGCTAAAGGTAGATCCAGATCTCATTTCTGTTGTAAACTCACAGAAAAAGCTGACTCATTATTGAAGGCTGAAACAAAAACACACTATGATTTTGAATAATAGTGTTAGGTTTTTAGGCTCGTTGTTTGATTTAAATATTAGTGTAAATCAGCAGCTCAAGCCTGTAATTCTAGCATTCCAGGAGGCTGAGGCAAGGCGATCACAAGTTTGGGTTCAGCTGGGGTAACTTAGTGACTTAACAAGATACTCTTAAAATAGAAAATAAAAGGAACGGAGGACTGGCTGTACAGTTGGGTGTGAAGACCTGTTTGTTCCCCAGTACTGGAAAAAAATCACAAAAGAATTCCTGAAAACAAAATAGAACAAAACCAGTCTATGAGCCCAAGAAAGATGTAATTACTAACTTTCTTTCTTTCTGGTTTTTCTTTTGTTTTTTTTTGGCATTTTGAGCTAGGGTCTCACTGTGTAGCCCGGGCTGGCCTGGGACTGGTGAAGTCCCCGCGCAGCCCCGAGTGCTGGGATGATACACGTGCGCCGTCATTCCTGATCGTGCTGTGTCATAGCTGCTGTTGTTTCCGCGTCCTGCTGTAGCAAATACCTGCAGCCTACTTGCTTTAAACAATAGGAATTCTTTGTCTCATAGTTTTGAAATCTAGATGTGTGAAATTAGTGTTGGCAGGGCCATCCTCCTGCTAAAGTTTCTGCCGAAGATGACTTCTCTGCCTCTGCGAGCTTGTGTGGCTTAACAGTCTCTGGTTTATACCTAGATCACTTCAGTGCTTATCTCGGTCTTTCCATAATCTTCTTCCCCCTATGTCTCTGTTCTTTCCTTTCTTTCCTATTTCCTCATTTTATAGGTACTCCAGCCACTGTGTTTGGGCCCCACCTAGTGCAGTGTGACAGCCTCAGCTCGACTGTTTACATACAGAGGCCTTATTGCCCGGTGAGATCCCATTCTGAAGCTGGGAGGAGACACCGATTTGGGGTGGGGATACTTTTCCAGCCCCTACTTAGGAAATGGAAGGAGTAGCGGTACAGAAGGAGAAACATGGTTTCCTCTGCTATCCATCCTCAGTTTTCTGTTTTTTCATTCCTTGGTGGACTTAGACGTGTTAGAATTTAGCCTCAGTTCCTAGATACTCATTCTTTTTAAGGTATTTAATCTGTCTAAACTGATTTACGTTTCTTTTTTCTCAAGTTTCCCCTTGTGGGACACTCTAGTAAGAGAGCCATAGAATAGCAATCATTTGCTGTTCATCATAGAGGAAATTAAGATTTAGTTTTATGCTTATCTTATATGTCAGAATTTGAAAAAATAGGGCCAAGATATAGCTCGGTGGCACAAGTGCCTGCTTGGCAAGCGCAAGGTCCTGAGTTCAATTCCCGGTACCAACAAAAAAAAAGAAAGAATTTGAAAAAATAGAAACAAAAATTATTGAGGTTACTATACTATAGGTGCACTATTCAGAGAATGTAGTCATAAACCTTCTATCTATATACTGAGCATCTGAAGATTAAATATACTCATCTCATGTTATGATACATTTTGTATGAGTGTAGTCTTTTGCCTCTTAATTTCCCTGAGTTTTAAACTTCCATAGTGTATTTAGTGAAAAAAAAAAGTGTTATAAATGAACTTTGTAATTATCAACAAAGCTTATTTGTAGTTTATTTTTAAAATTACCCTTTTGATTTTAAGTAGTAAAATCAGAATATCTATACATATCAGAAAGTAGTTTTTTATAAAGTAACTATTTTAATAAGTGCCTGTGTTATTTCTCTGTGGCAGTGAATGTTATCTAGGTCAGACATTTTAAGAGTTTTATCATCATCTTTCAAGACAATAAATGATACACCCAAGTCTAGTGTTGTATTTCCAAGGAGTGATGGATGAAATCTTGGCCTCTGAGAAACTATTTATAAATTAAGAGGAAGGCTTCAGAGGTTAGCTGAGTAAGGGAGCTGCTCAGGGGCAGAACGCTCAGGCATGTGCTGTACCTGGCTTATAATTCAGCTTCGGGTTAACCCTGTCGGGAGAAGGGTCCATACGTGGGTCCTAATAACGTGGAAGATAGTTTCAATAAGCCATTTTCTAGGAATACACACCCTGTCATTTCAATCTTGTAGTTAGAGCGCTGGGGTGGTTTGTGTCCTCTGGGGGTGGAGGGTGAAGGTGGAGACTGGGAACGTGTTCTGAGTGAAGCGCTTCAACCAAGCAGCTATTTTGTGGTGTTTGTAAATGTAGATAATCTGCAGACACTTCTTACTCAAATACTAGAAAATATCCATCTATCTCCAGAATTCTTCAGGTTGCACAGAAAAAAGAAGGAATGAGCTTCATACCTTAAAATTTACATTTATAATATTAATAGTCATTAAGTTTATAAAACCCTCTTTCAGTTTAAGTGTTTTGAATAGAAATAACAAACACATAAAATGCATAGTTCTTCATACTTCATGTAATAATAGAAAGTTAGGCCCGATGTGGTAGTGTATACCCATAATACCAGCACTCCACAGGCTGAGACAGGAGGGTCCCTGCAAGTTTGAGGCCATCCAGAGAGACAGTGAGTTCAAGGCCAGTCTGAACTGCATAGTGAAACCCTGTCTCAAAAAGACAAAAATGGAAAATTAGTATGTTAACTTGTACATTGAATTAGGTTGCCCAAATGTACTTGATGGTGGTCAGATTTCTGCTTTACGTGGGGCTGTGATTTTAAGGACAGGGTACATACGTTGAGCTGGTGCCAGGAGATACAAGTTCAAATCTGTGCCCTGCTGTCAACTGTCTTACTTGGGCTGAATAACAAAATCCTAGCAGATGTCTCAGAAGACCTTTAAAGGCAGTGGCTTAGAATAGAAGATCTCAAAGTTCTCAATGAGGAAATTTTACCATTGTACCTTTATTTAAACTGACAAATAACATGTGAGTTTCCAGGTGTCAGAATTGCATTGTCATTGGCCAGAACTATATGTACTGCTACATAAATACATTCATGATAATAAAAGCGAAACATTCCCTTTCTATGATCTACTTATTAAATTATATTGATTAGGAGTAAATAACCCAACTTGACATTATATTAATTTTAGGAGCTGCCTTTTGAGTACTTCGTTAGGCTTGTACCCATAAATTCTTTATATCCTAAGAGCCTTTAAGTATGCGCTTTGTTTCCAGTGCTAATATTATCTGCATTTGGAATTATTGGTCAAATATCCAATATAAAAAAGTAGTCTGAATTATGTATGTCTAAAATATGTGTTTTAAAATAAGGAGTAAGCTGAGTGTATGGACACACACCCCTAGTCCCAGGCTCTGGAGAAGTAGGTGATCCAGGACCAGCATGGGCAACATAGTGAGACCCTGGCTCAACAAATGTCAGTAAATCAGTGATATTAAAATGTAACTTATTACAAGCACATGCCTGTAACCCCAGCATCTGGGAGGCTGAGGCAGGAGAGCGCAGGTTCTGGACCAAGCTGGGCTTCTAGCAAGACCCTGTCTCAAAACAACAACAGCAAAAACAAGCTGAGCTTTCATGTATCTTTTTTGTTTAGTATTAATTTCTGCAACATGTGACCCAAATTAATAATTTTACAGTCATAAAGTAAAATTAAAGTATTAATTAGCACATCTTCAACTTACCTAATTCATATTTTATATATTAAAGTTCAAAAGAATGAAGTAACTAATTAAAATAATGGGAAAGTCTAGACTCAGAAATTTTTAAAAATTTGACTATGGACCTAGGTAGGTACAAGAAAGATCACTGAAAGTTACCTTTCAGGATCTTTACGCCTTATTCCCTTCATTCTACTAACCCTGTTAAGATAATGGTAGCTGCCTTAGAGGAAATAAAATAGGTATCTTTTGAGTCTGGGCAGTGTATATGCTTCATAGCAAGCCTGAATGACTTTTTTTTTTTTTTTTTTTATTTTAGAAA
>PVLD010021918.1:0-30397 GCA_004027595.1 Dinomys branickii
GCCATCTTGCCATTCTCCCCAAGTGCTCACTCCCCCAGACTTTCAGGGAAACTACTAGAAGAAGGCAATTATAATTGGGGGAGGGAGCCAAAGAAAGGACAAGTTTTATCAGGGCAATCCTAGTACTTCAGGCCCTTCTCTGGCCAGACAGTAGTCACTACAGTGTCATCCAAACCACTTTCAGCAGTCTGGAGATCAATTATTTACACTCCCATACCCACCATTTCCAGGTGCCAGGACTGGTACCATGGCAGGGTAGACCAGGACCTACTTTGTCTGGCTTTTTGGAATGATACCACACCTCAAGCAACTATTTTCCAAAAGGGGGAAAACAAGGGTGGCTTTAAATCTCCAGCCTAGGGGCTGGGGATATAGCTCAGTGGAATAAGCGCTTGCCTAGCAAGCGCAGGGTCCTGAGTTCGATCCCCAGTACCGCAAAAAAAAAAATCTCCAGCCTACAAACCATTGCCCCCCCCTTCCACCACCACCACAAATTCATTTACTTCCCAAGAACTCAGATTCTTCGTTGTTGACTTGGAAGTGGTACCTGGTATAGTTATCTGCTCTGACCTCTACCTGCCTATTTCCAGGCCTTTATCAGAGTCAGTAAGACCCACTGAAGGTTAACCTTTCCTATCCCTGTGTGTTTTCTCAGTAGTTTATAGAAAGGAGAACCCCACCCAACCCCACCTACACCCATACTTTAATGGATCAGCATTAGTTCTTCAACTACCACAACTGCTCTAGAGGGTATGAGAGGGTATGACAGCCAAATGTCCGCTTTCACAGACTTTAGCCCAGCCCTGCCCTCCAAACAGCATTTCAGTGGAGAGACAAGGGCATATTGAAGATTGTTACTCTTCCAATTGCAGTGCCACATTTGGGGCACTAGTACCTTTTAACAGTGAAAATATAACTACCGTATCACTGTGAGAGGAGCAGTACTCAGGGCAATGGTCATTCATCTTTACAGTTCCTCTTTATTTCAATCTATTCATCCTAGAATCTAATCTAGTTTCTTCCTTCTGAAATTCTTATATTTGTTCTCCAAGACAATAAACAATCTGAAACTGTCAGGTCAGAAATGGACCTCAGAGATCATGACTAGGGAAACGGAGGTCCAGAGATCAGAACATACTGTCCCAGGGCCACAGAGCTGCTAGGTAGGATAAGAGCAGGGATGAAAAGTGTACTTGTCTACCAATAACCTACTTAATAAGCCATAGTGCCACCCTGGCTCTTAGGAAACAGAGAAAACAGATACTTCACACGTACTACTGCAGCTATCAACAAACTATATGGAGGAGGACACACCAGCTTGCTTCCATAAAAAACTCAAAGCAGAAACTGCTTGGAAACCTAGCTTTCAACAAAGGGAAGGCCTTCCAGGCTGAGACATTTACCACCACCCACTGTAGGGAGAGTGACTATTTATTTACTTAGGTAGTGGAGATTAAACTCCCCAGTGCCTTTTTTTTGGGGGGGGGGGACAAAGCCTTGCTAAGTCACTAAATCTTTTATAATAATAGGGAAAGAAAAAAGCAACAATTTGAGGAACATATTTGCTTCCAGGCAGCCAAAAACAATGGGTTCTTTCAATTTCCATAAAACTTCGAAGGTACAGAAATAAAAAGGAAAAGGCCTAGTGTTAATGAAGTAAGTTTTCAAATGGACGAAGCTGGTCTCTGTGGCCACACCCAGCTGGCTTCACTCTCTGCTTGACCCAGCTTCCTGCCTGCAAGTTTCACAGGAAGTATTTGTAGACTGGAGACACAAACCATTTTTGGCTGCCTGTAAGATGCCAGATACGCGGGGAGCACCAGAAGAGGGCTCTGTTCTCTCTGTTCAGGAACGCAGCCCAGCAACCTCCAGCACCACAGCTCTGAAGCACAGTGGGGCTGGTCTAAGCCCTACCTTGATTTCCGTCGACTGCTCGTGGGACTTGGGCCCTGTCAGTTTCCTGGGTCTTAAAACAACTGAAGCCAGAATCAGTCAATTATGCAGGAACAGGAGGAGGGTTCCAGGCCTAGTTAAAAAGCTCTGGTTTTGCCAAGCATGGTGTTACATGTATGTAATCCAAGCTCAGGAGGCTGAAGTAAGATCACAAGAATGAGGACAGCCTGGGCAACCTGGCAAGACCCTCTCTGAAAATTAACACATAAAACAGGGCTGGAGATGTAGCTCAGTGCTCCTGCAGTTTAATCCCCAATGTCAAACAACAACAAACAGCTCTATTTTTAACCCCAGGGTTGAGATAAGGTTGGCTTTTTAACTACCATGCAACCTGGTTTTAGGGCTGCCAGTGGTAGAGTCCTGGCCTCCAATGCCTGAGGCCCTGGGTTCAATCCCCAGCACTACAGGTAGAAAAAAAAAAAGAAAAGAAAAATGGCTTCCTAATCTATAAAATGGGCCTAATAACATCAACCTCATTATGAGGTCACTTGTAAGTACTTGGCACCTCATAACGAGAATGTGATAAGTAACTCCTACCCTTTCAGCTATTTTACTACAAATATCCTGTCTGACAAGCACAATTTAGAACAAAAAGCTGTGACTATAAAAGATGAGGAGCAGCCCAAGTAAACTTCTAAAGAGCACTGCCAGCATAAATGACTTCTTCCCTCTGGGAGCAAATTTCAAATGTAATTAAATTTTTAGTTGGCTTAGACAGTATGAAGCTGTGCACAACAATAAGACACACACTTATACCTGCATTATTTTAAGCACTTTCTCTCTTGAGAGGGATAGAGATTTCCCCTAAGAAGCAGGGCCCTAAGAGAAAACAAAGCACAACAGAGCACCTACTGTACTTTATCCTTAGCACAGACTACTTGATTGTTCCCTGTTCTGGATTCTGTCTGACCATTTTTCTAGTCATGTCCCCTATCCTTCAAACCACCAACCCACTAACACTTCCAAACTCCCCCAGATAGCATCCCAAAGACTACAAACTGGGTTGGCAAGATGGATTATCAGAATTGCCTGAGGTAATTTCTTTTAAATACTAATTTCCTTGCTTCATCCACAGAAATTCTGATTTATTAGTTCACAAGTAGGGCCTACCCATCAGAAGTTAAGAGATTCATATAATTTCAAAGACCACTCAGATTGGGAAGATTATAGATTATAATCTATAATTAGAGATTATAGCTTCCTGAACCAATGAATCTCTCACAAACTAATGCTAAAATGGCTAGAAGGAAGTCAGGTATGGAGGCACGTTCCTGTGATCCCAGCACTCTGGGAGGCTGAGGCAGGAAGATCGCAAGTTTGAGACCAGGCTGAGCAATTTAGCCACCTATCTCTTTTCAAAATAAAAAATCAAAAAGGGCTTGCTTGGGTTGTAGCTCAGTATGAAGGCTCTGGGTTCAATCTCCAGTACTGTTCCCCCCCAAATAATAATAATAATAATAATAATAATAATAATAATAATTAAGGCTAGAATCTCTGACGAAAAAGAAACACAGCAAGTAAGAGCAACTACAACCACATCAGGGCTGTTGGGCAATGTGTTTCTCCAGGGTGAATATAATCCACACGCACAAAACATTCAACAATGTAATCAGTGGTGGTACCATCCCTAAATCCCTCTGCACCCTCATCTCCTTGTTTGTAAAGTTGCTCAAGGATTATACCTGCTCCTCTCTACCAGTAATCATCACTAATCACCACAGACACTACTGGGCACTAAAATCACATCTCTGCAGTAAGAGGAATGCGGCTTTCTGTTCTGAAAATCAAGATCCAGCTCCACCAATAACAGGCCATGGGCTCTCAAACCTCACATCCCATGTGTAAGATGGGCACAGTGATGCCTACCTGCTGTGGTGCGCTAATGAGGGGTTTCCAAACCTAACTGACCATAAGAATCAGTGGAGGCACCTGTCAAAACTCAGGTTCCTAGACCCCCATCCCAAGCTCACCCTCCAGAGGAAGGACTTGGGCATTCATAGTTCAACAAGTACCTCAAGTGATTCTTACTGTCTGGTAAATTGAAAGAAACAGCCTCGAGTACAGATGCAGGTGAGATGAGAGCATATAACCAGAAATGTGGTCCTCTAAAAGGCTTCCAGCCGAGAGATCCCTGTGATATGGACCTTGAAGTTGGTACCCAGCAGAGCTGGCTCTGTCAGCATGGAGGAGAGACTTTGCCATTCCCATCAGAGAACTAAATGCACCGAACTTTTGGGCCATTGTCCAGAATGTTCAACCATGTTCCTATCTAATTAAGAACCAGACAGAGAGAGGAAACGGTTGGTGCATATACATCAGCAGGCAAAATATACTGATCAAAACTCATTAATTAGCACCCCAATCAGAGCCCTTGTGGGTCCTCTGCCTTTTTTTCTGTACTGAGGATTGAACTCAGGACCTTAACCCCGAGCTACATTTCCAGCCCTCATCCATTTATTTATTTATTTTTTGGTACTGGGAATTGAACTCAGGATCTTGTGCTTGCCAGGCAGGCAACTGTGCCACTGAACTATATCCCCAGCTCTTTATTTTTTATTTAGACAGGGTTTAACTAAGTCAGTAGGTTGCCCAGGCTGGACTTGAACTTGTTAGCCTTCTGCCTCAGGTTCCCAGAGTGCTAGGGTTATAGGCATGCCATTCCCAGATGAGTTCTCACCCTTTTAAACACTGTACCAACCTCTTTTAAAAAGCTATAATAAAAATATTAAAAAGCAGTTTTATTACTTATATACATCAGCTATATATATTTTATTTGTGGCCCAAGCTAATTCCTCTTCACTCAAAACGAATGTGGGTTAAAAAAAAAAAAAACAGGCCACAGGTTGGACACAAGGGTCCTCCTCTTTCACTTTCCTGGGAGAACTGTCAGTAAAGGATCAGACCTTAAATGATGTTCCTGGATGCCCTAGGAACTTAAGAGATGTGGAGAGAAAATGCTTCATTTACACAGCTTGGAGGGGAAAGGATGCAAGTTTAAGGTAAGTGTGACTGGCAATGGTACACTGGAACTAGGTTACACTAGACATGATCACGCATATTTCTTCCCAGCTTCTCCATCAAGGACTTTATGTTATTAGCGTGAAATTGAGCATAGTGGGAATTTTTTTTTTACAATGGGAACTGCCAAGCAGTACAAATGTCTTTATCAGATAGTTAATAGTTAAATATTTATGGCCACAGCACCAGACATAAAACACATCCAAGTAAACATCCTTGAAACCATTTTGCAAATGAAGAAACTGAGTTCCAGAGAAGGGAAGCAACCATCTTTCAGCTGCATGACCCTGACCAAAAGCCAGGTCTCTCTGGGTAGCTACAAATCCCTGGCTTTCCTTACCAGCACTTCAGGGTAGTAGGAGGCTTGTCCTGTCAGCCAAAAAGTGGCTGACTCAAAGCGCTTCTCATCAGTTAAAAGATAAACAGTGGTATATCACCAAGGAAAGCTGAAGGTTAAGAACCCAGACCTAAACCATAAAAGCATTCAGAGATAGCCCCATCCCCACAGAGAGAGGCTGGGATGGGTTAGGGAGTGGTCTGGAAAGGCCTAGTAGAAACCACAGCACATTCTTAAAGGTTCTTTATAACTACCTGACAGAGACCAAGGGCTCTAACGTGAGACCCTGAGACATTATAATTCCCTAGAATTGAAGCTTCAGTTTCCCTATAAAAAAATGAGAGTAATAACACCTGCCTCATAGGACTGTTGTGAGGATGGCATTATCTCCATTCCTTACAGGAAAGGAGTTTGCGTATAGTAAATGTTTGGTTAATTTTAGCTTCCTTCTCCTGCAACCTCAATATCAAGCCAAATTTTCCCCAAGTCTCTGATCTACCTGTATACAATAATCATCCTGTCACCATGTGTGCAGTGCTCCACTGTGTAAAAGACACTTTCCTACACACATTCTCTCACAGGACTCAACCCCATACGGATGGCAGGGCAGAGACAAGCACCATTTTACAGAAGGGAGAAATAGTCTCAGTGAAGTAGAAAAACAAAACAACTTACTTGACAATGGAAACAATACCAGAATCCAGGTCTCCTCAACTATCAATACACTGTTGTTTGCCCTTCCAAGTTTCTCACTTAAGGTTACAGAGGATTCTTGCAAAGTCTTGCCCATTATCATTAACTTCACCCAAGAAATCAAGTGGCCTCTGACCTCCACGTTTATCTCAGGATACTGTAAGAGGGGTTCTCCTTGAGATGGGAAAAGAACAAGGCAGCACATGGGAGTGGTAGTCCTGCTTGTGACAGAGGCAGCCACACCATTGTTTGGGACCAACTACCCAAGAATGGTCATCCAGAGGTTGGGTGTGGGTGTGGGTGTGGGTGTGGGTCTGGTCCTAGTAACCTTGTGACATTTTCTCTCTCTGGGTCTGAATGCCTCAACTATACTGGTGGCTTACTTAGCAGCTTCTGATTATTTACATTTTAGCAGCTTTATGCCTCATCGCCCTCACAAATAGAAAATTGCATAAAACTTCAAAATATGAAGTATGTAAAAAAATACTGTTCTGGTTGAATATGGGCTACAGCTTAGCAGGCATCTTAGCCAAACAGTCGGCAACACATTAGATGAGCAGCTTGGAGAGAGAGAGAGAATCCCAGGTCTGACCTAGAATTCTACTCACTTAGCTCTGCCACTGATGCCTCAATGGGACTCTCTCAGCCCTCTGTTTCCCCATCTGTAACATGAGGTAGTTACACTAGTTGGCTTCTAAAAATGTGTTCAGTACTGTGACTCCAACAAAAGGAAGCCTAGCCATCCCCATTTTGCAGAGGGGGCAACACGAGCAAAGCCTCATCCCTACACCCGAGATTCCCCTCATCCTCTGGTGACTCTGAAATGAACTCTTCAGGCAGTTCCTCAAGCCTGGTTGAATGGCAGCTGGGTGAGCAGGCAGGCAGGCAGGCAGGCAGGAAGGCAGGTGCCCCACCCTTTCTTACACAGGAAGCTAGCTACATCCTCTTTTCCCCACCCCAGGCAACACATCTCCAAAGGTCCCCAGCACAAGCAGTGGGGGTAGGTAGAAGTTGGGGCCTAAAAGGAAACAGAACATGCAAATCACCTCAGTGTGGTAAGGAGCCATCTGGGGGGAAGCAACCACTTAAGGCACAAAGGAAGAGCAGCAAAGTTGTCCCTTTGTCTCCTGGGGTCCACCTCCATAAAAAATGCTTGGCCCAAATGTCCTATGACTGCAGGACTCACAAGGCATAGGCTGGTGCAGCGAGTAGCCCTCAAATCACCCATTCCATGCCACCGAGCTCCTATAGGTCAAAGAGCTGGGCTTCATACAGATATATTTCTCAGGCACAGTCTTCCTTGGGGTAAGGATACAGACATGCCATTGGCAGAGGTGTACACATGAGCGAACACTTAAGCAAAGAAAAAAGGGCCTCTTCTGAGCCTCTCAAAGCCGAGGAGGCCGGCACCAACACTCTACTTTCCCGCACTGCCCCATACCCTGTGACTGGGACCCAGCCCTTCCCACATCCTGTTCTCAGAGACCACGTGGCTGCCTGGGGAAAGATAATGTCATTAACACACTTCCTCTCACTGGAGGCTTTGGTTGACTGGGTAGCTTGAGCTGGTGTTCTCTGCCTGATCAGGCTGAATAATCTAGAATTAATCTCACAGTTTCACAGATGGGAGGCAGGAAGGATGACTAGCTACCATTGGTAGCATCA
The DNA here is from genome assembly GCA_004027595.1 of Dinomys branickii. Taxonomy (NCBI): domain Eukaryota; kingdom Metazoa; phylum Chordata; class Mammalia; order Rodentia; family Dinomyidae; genus Dinomys; species Dinomys branickii. Next base: position 7,667 of record PVLD010021918.1, read on the forward strand.
TTCACATTGGAGGATCCATTCCAACAGAAAAATGGTGATAAGCCAAAGTACTTCGGGAAAACGAATTTTCTGGAAAAGCTTCTGCATTTCTTCTAGATTTGGACACTGGAAGAGAACATGCTAGTGTTTTTACTTAATTAATGAACCAGAAGATGTAAAACTACAGTAAAACTATACTTTAAAAGAAGCTCGCAAATGTCACTCAAGTCTCCCTACACATGGGTTTCAGATGCTAGTATTGGCAGCTCTGCTAATACAGTGTGATTTAATGGACCTGTGGCTTTGGCCACTTGGAAAAATAAAATGGCTTCAAACCTATAGGACCAGGTCCTCCAACAAACTCAAAGAAGTGGCAGGATACCACACCCCAGTTACTGCTGAATCTCTCTTCACTCCTTTCCAACCAGCTTACTCCCAGCTCCCCCACTTGTGTTCCTTTCCCAGGTTGTAAACAGCAAAGAATGTAGCTGAACATTCCATCTAAATACTCCTGGAAGATCTCCTCATTCATCTAACATGAGAAAGCAGAAGGCAGATGCCATTCCACAGCACTGCCTCATTAAGAGCAGACCTTTTACTGGGCTGAGCTTGTAAGAAGGACTCGGGTTCACCATCCCTCAATTGGAAGCCTGCTGGTGTTTACACCTAATCTGGCAGCCCAACCCAACACTCGCCTGAATCAAGGGACAAGGTTTATCACACAGACCTTAAGAAAACACAGATTGTCAAAAATCCCTACACCCAGTGGATGTGCTGAAGGCTGATTTGCTCCAAGTGTCTCTGTTTATAGCCACTGGATTACAGCCTTCACTGTCATCATGACCACCAAACTGAGGCAGAGATACAATACAGACAGCACAAATAACGCCTGCAGGCTCTGTGGATCGAGGATTGCTTGGAAAATTCCCTTGGGAGGGAGGTAAGTGACTATATAGCACCCAACTTACTAGTTTTTATCACTACATAACTCGATATAACTTCTCTAAAAGCTGGTTTTTCTTTCTTTCTTTTTCTTCCTTTTATTTTTTGAGTTGATAAAGCCACATGTTGCCCTCCAAACCACAAACTCTGCTACCAATTTACTGAAGACGCTAAAAACTGTTTAACCTATCCAGCAACAATATCAAAGGTTTTTAGCACCCTTACCACCACAAACACATACATTTTTACTCCCTAATGCTGAGGTGAGCACACATGAACCCACCTCGTTCACCACACCCCATACACACACGTCACTTCTTTGGGTAGACCACGAACCTTTCTTTCCCATCATCCCAAATTTGGCTTAGTTTCTTCAGAAAGCTTCAGGAAAAGCCCAATCAGAATCAGAATCTCTGTAGAAATTAGAGTAAGTCCCCAACTTATAAACATTCGACTTGTGAGTTTTCACACATACAAACAGACATTGGAATAGCAAATAAATCTACCTTTTATCTACTTCAAATGTTTCAACGAGAATCGACATTCAAGCAGAAACACATACACACATATTGGTTCTATTTATCACCAAGTTATCAGACACTCAGGATAGACCTGGCTTTAAGATTATTCCTGTGCGTGTGTGTGTGTGTGTATGAGAGAGAGAAAGACAGAGACAGAGACAGAGATAGACACAGACAGAAACAAAGAGAGACAGAAACAGACAGAGACAGATTGAGATGAACTTTTGTTGGAGGAAAGCAACTTGTAGATACGTAAATGAGTAATTCCACTCCATACAGCCAAGGCAGTGATACAGACAGTAAGAAGCAACTGTGCAAACACAAAGAAGGGGCACCAAGACCATAATGGGAAAGTAAGTGGAGAAACAAAGGAGACGAGAAAGCAGATTTCAAGAGAAACAGCTGATGTGTCCCAAAGGATAAATAAGACTGTCATTGAAAAAAGGTTAAAGGGAAAAAGAAGTTCCTGTGGTGTCCTGGATAGAGACACGGCATGTACAAAGACACAGGGCAAGAAACACAATGCATGAGTATAAAACGCCACAGAAAAACCGATAGTCAGTGAATACCCTCCCAAAAGCATGAAATTAATGACCAAGACCTCCTTTTCCAGCCTCCTGCCCTTCTTTCCAGAATCTATCCAAAGAAAAAATAAATCATAAACTCTCACCAAGTTGGTATTAGGTACCAACTCATCAGATTTTTTTTTTATTTTAAAAAAGTAAAAGTACAAAAACATACGAACAAACTCATCAGATTTTAGGGACATGTATACCACAGGTAGAAACAGAAATCCCTGAAGACAAAACCAGAGAAACTGGCTAGGTACAAGATGCAGGTAGGAATCTGACTCTATTCCCACAACCAACCACAACCCAAGATACAGGTAGGAAGCTGACTGTATTCCCACAACCCACAGCTTAAAGGCAAGAGCTTTGTTTAATGAGCACTCCTTGCCTTAGCTCCCATAGACATTATGGGAGCCAATGTTCAGAACTGAGGGAGTCGACTACAACATGCTTCAGTCCATATGGAGAACCTTGTCACCTACAGACAGACCTGAAGGGGCAACCAGAACATGATCCCCCTGCACCTGCACCTCCTTCCCCCCACACACACACACACAAAGAGGAAGTGAAAGCTACCCACACGGTAAGGGCCTGCAGTAGGCCCCAGCCAAGGCTGCAAGGGTTCTGCAAAAGGCCAGGGACCCACTGATTTCACAAACTTTTGTCCTCTTGAGTAAGGGATCCTTTAATCATTTTGTCTTCTGTACATCCTCTATTCTTCCCACCCCACAACTACCTTTTTATATGCTGGGTCTCACACATTTCTTCTCTTTTTTCTTCACTGCCTCATGCCTTGGGACTTTCAAAGCTGCCTAGAACATGAGTTTCCCTTTACAAAGCAACAGACACACCCAGAAGGATTCTCAAATCAATCCCCCACTTCCACCCAAGGCGCAGCAGCAGAAGGCATGGTGAGTTCACCACAAACAGGATCAATCATGGGTATCACTGTTTCAAGTATCACTTTTTTCATCTATTAAAAATTTCGTGCTGGTGTGGAGTCACACACCTATAAGTTCCAACACTTGGAGTTGGAGGCAGGAGGATAGAGGGTTTGAGACCAGCCTTGGTTACACAGTGAGTTCAAAAACACATAGTCTGTGATCACATGGCAAGACACCATTTCAAAGAAATAAAAAAGTAAAATCACACAGATCTAGAACAGTATAGGAGGCCCACTACAAATTAGTGATAGAGCCTAATAGGGTCCTAAAATTCTTTGATCTTAAATACTTAAAGGAAAAAATGTGATGAAAGAGATTTTGGGAAATAGGGCATTTATCAGGCACCTTCAATGTTTCAAGTACCCTACTAGGTATACTGTCACACTCTCAAGCTCTTTGATTCTCTCATAAATCTCAGGAAAGTGGGTAACCTTACTAGCTCCACTTTAAAGAAAATCTAAGAGTCAGAGATGGTAAAATGGCTTACCTCTAAGGTCATGCAAGTATAACTAATGGTTGAAGGTTGAAAAATACTATAATTATAAGCCCACTTCTTTTTCTTGTGGCTACTTACCTTCCTTCTCTTCAATCACCTTTGCAAACATTAACCAGACCCTAATTCCCAAAAAGTCATGGGAAAAACTAAGGCGACTCTACATGAGATGGTCACCACTGATTATCTCACCTACTACCCACAAATATGCTTCAGTGCTTAAGGGGCAGAAGCATCTTTGCATAATTTTGACGTCTATTCAACTACTGAGGGTAGAGTTACTAGGCTCTGGAAGTACTTGGAACAAGGTGGGTAGGAGTTTTGATAAGTACTGCTTACCCCTTTGTGCCCCACATATTATTCGAGGAAGTACTATTTTACTTAGGTAGCCCAGTGATGGTGTCTCCCAGACGTAGTATCCTATGTCTGGTTGGGCATCTACAATTGTACCAAGAAAAGAATGCGTCCCAGAGCAGGCCTGGAGCTCCTCTTACAACCCCAACTCTTGAAGGAGAGCAATTTAGCCTTGGCCCATACTCCTTCCACTCAAAGGTCACTCCAAGGTTTACAAAGACTTGGGGTAGTACGAGTATCCAAATACGCGTGCCCACACATAAACACACAACAGCTAACAGGTGCAGTGGGTGAAAAGACTACAGATGGAACTGCCCGGGAAAGCTTCCCTGCATGGTTAAGCCTACCACCAGAGCCATGCTGTGTTATAACTCTCACAACTCTAAACAGTTTCACTGTTTTCCACCAAAAGCATCCAGGATTCTCTCTGTTCAACTGTATTTCCACAATAACACAATGGAGGCACCATCTCAAAGAGCTAGGTTTGATTTTAGGAGGCTCAACAAAGCCGGGGATGGAGCATGAGGGAAAGAACAGGAACAGCTGGCCCCAGTTCTGGAATCCCCTACTGAATACAGCTTTGGATTTTATGTTTTTGTTTTCAAATTTCCCTAATTACTATCAACAGCATCTGCATACTTATCAGATTTGGGGCCATCTGGAATGAAAAGCGAAGTTTTACAAAGGATAGTGAACTAGAGGAAAGTTTCGTATATCCAGTGTTTTCCACTCTAAGAAGGACACTGCAAGTAACTATGATCTCAAGTGTACAGCAGAAGGAAGCAGAGTGGCTCAGTAATTTGGTAATCTGCATGGAAGAGATTTATGATTTGCAACAAGCACTGTAATCATAAATAAGACTTCAAAGGCCTACAATATACTTGGCTCAGCAAAGAGGTGACTATAAAGGTGAACGTAAAACTGAGTATAAGCCGGCATGGCAGCCCATGCCCACCATCCCAGTAACTTAGGAGGCCGAGACAGGAAGACTGCTTGAGCTAGTAGTTCAAGGCCAGCCTGGGTAACATAGCAAGGCCTTGTCTCAAAAAAAGTAGATATACAATGAATTGGTGGTCCAAAGCATAGTCTATGGCAGTGATGGCAAACCATTTAGAGACCGAGAGCCCAAACTACAACCCAAAGCCCACTTATTTATCACAAAGTGACAACACTGCAATTAAACCTGAACATCCTATGCTTAGCTTCTGAGGCAACTTGGCTTATGTGCCAAGAGAGAGGGCTCTATGTGCTTGCTGAAACATGTACACCATAGGTTCACCGCCACTGGTCTACAGGGTTGGCAAACTAATTCTGTGGGCCCCATAATGGTCTCAGTTATGTGGACATTTTTCTTCTTTTAATAATGTTTTCTAAAATGTAAAACCTATTTTTACCATACACACAAAAACAGGCCCCATGGGCAAATTTGCCAATGGCTAGGCTAGACCAAATACTGGTAGGCAGATAACCCCACTGACTGACTAACCGGAAGGTCTGAAACCTGGACTAGTAGGCTCTTCACATTCTACTTCTCAAAGCGTGAGTAAGGTTTCGGCTGAGATGTCAAATGGTGGACAAGTGCTGTGGATGTGAATGCGGAATGCAATTTAAATCATGTGCAATTGGTCAGAAGACCTAATTTGCAGTAACTATTACTGTTTTATCTAACAAGGCCCTTTTGCTTTGTATGCACTCACATTTGTGTGTAAAGATTGTGTGTGGATCCAACAGGGAGCCACAGCATTTAAACTGATCAAGCTGATGTTATAACTACTTCAAAGGGGCTTCCCAGTTACCTTTTCTCCCAAAGAAATTTTTTCTTTGGAGAATGGAGAGACAAAAGAAACTCAAACTATCCTCCTGATGCTGTTTGTTCTTCATATTAAGCACATTCACATGTCTTTGGGAGGACACAAAGCCCTTTTTCTACTACCTATAAAACAGGGGAAAACAGTCAGTGGACACACTGTGAAACAGTGCCGAGCATGCAGCAGACCTTGATGCACTCCCAGGTGCAAGAATGGCTGGGACCTATGAGAGGCTGCTGTATGGCTGGGTCCACTCACTAATCAGGTATAAAGGCCTCCTTCCTGCTGAAGGAGGAATTAGAAAATAAGCAATCCTCAGTTCCCAGGCGTCTTACTTTGGATACAAGTCAGGGCCTCAGCCCAACACTTCCATATAGAGCTGAGAAGTGAAGTCACCAGGTCCATGGGCTCTTACTCACCAACCGCCTGTAATGTTCTCACTAACTGAATGTCTTGGCACCCATGACATTACTCACTTCCCATCCTGTTTCACCCTCCCCAGCCACCACTACTGGTCCGTACATGCTCAGACAGTGAACTCGCTTTCTAAAGAGAGCTACTCCTTTCCCTTGGGTCTTGTTAGCTACTCCCAACTCCACCTCTTCCTCTAGCATTTGTGGATCAGGGCTGACATGCACAAATACTTCATGTCCTCTGCTCAAGTTTAGAAGGTGTTAAACTTAGCTCTCAAGCCCAGCTTTACCTCTAACTACCAGAAAAGAAATGGTCCTGAACAAAGTCTCAGCTCAGTTTTATCAATGCCGTGTGGGCATGGGTACAGGACCCCTCTTGATCTCAAATTCAGTTTTCTTACAGGTAACAAGGAAAAGCTGCCATTAAAGATATAATTATCAACCTTTGTCTAATGTCCTAATCTCTTTAGAAAGCTCTCAAAAAGTACTGACCTCAACTAGGCAGGGTAGCACATGCCTGTAATCCCAGCAATTGGGAGACTGGGGCAGCAGGATAATGTGTTCTATGTCAGTCTGTACTACAAAGTGTGACCCCCCCCAAGAGATAGAGGTGCAGACATAGATATAAATAAATGTACACAATCCTAATCCAGACCAATGGAGGCAATATAGTCTTCTACAGACTGGCTAATACAAACTGCACAAGCAAGCTGAACTTCTCCAGGCACGGCTTGAACAAAGCAGATCAAACGACAAGGTTAGCTGGTTCCATGGAAAGCACAGCCCTATATCATGAGAAGGGCAAGTCTAATACCTAACTTCCAGCTTCATTCTAGGGCCAGTAGGGTCATGAGTTCAAATTTCCCCCTTTTCCAACCTTTGTACCAAGTCCAGAAGAAAAATGGTAAAATATATCAGCACTAGCAAATCGAACTCAATATGCTTTGACATTAAGCAAGCATTATGACTTTTCTTTCCTCTAAAGTACTAGTGTTACTCCATTGTGTATAAATACCATTTTCTTTATCCATTCATCTATTCATGGACATATATGCTGTTTCTAAGAATCTAGCCATTATACATGGTGCTGCTATAAATATGGGTATGCATGTGTTCCTGTAATATGATCACTTAACTCTTTGGGGGGAGATACTTAGAAGGGGGATAATTGGATCAAATGGAGTTTCTTGTTTTAATGTTTTGAGAAATCTCCACATTGATTTCCACAGAGGTTGTACTATTTTACCAACAACAATGCAGAAGGGTTCCTTTTCCCCATATCCCCAGCAGCATCCATTATTATTTGATTTTTTGATGACAGTCCTTCTTTTCAGGGGTAAAATGGTATCTCAATAAAGTTTTAATTTGGAGTTCTATAAAGAAATATACACTTGAAGCATTCATAGGAAAATGAATACAACATATATATATATAATATATACATATATATATATATATTGTGTGTGTGTGTGTGTGTGTGTGGCAAAGTATAAGACAGATAAATAGGAAGTAGAGAATTCAAATACTCCCCTTATTTTAAGAAACATACCAATTTGTTTCATTTATACTACTTGTTTCTCCTTGTTCATTGAAAAGAAATTTTTGTCCTTTGTTTTGTTAGAAAGTTTTGTTTGTTTCTTTTTTGTAAGGGCGAGTCTTTTCTTCCTCACATCCTCATCAGTATGTTATTCTGATGTAAATTAATACAACCACTATGGAAATCTGTATGGCAATTCCTCAGTAAACTAATAGACATTCCATTTGATCCATATGCCCCTCTAATAACTAACTTCCATATGGCAAATTCCATATGCCCCTTCTGGGTATCTTCTCAAGAGTTGAAATCATCATATTACAGGGATAAGTGTATAATCATATTTATAGCAGCACAACTGATAATAGATAGATCTTGAAAATAGTATATATGCCCATCAATCGATGAGTGGATAAGGAAAATGTAATATTTATGCACAATGGAGTACTACTCTGCCATAAAGGAAGAGAAACTTTAGGCATTCCTAGGTAAATGAATGCAGCTTGAGAACATAATGTTAAATGAAATAAGTCAGATATACATGCTTAAATATCACATGGTTTCTCTTATGTGAAGAGATATATATAAAGAACATAGATAAGTAGCAAGTGGGGAGAAGTTCAAATAACTCCCCAAAATACCTATTCAATTGTTTCAAAACTATTTAATATATATGCTAATTTGTTTCATTTATACTACTAGTCTCTCTTAGTCCACTGAAAAGAAAGGTCTGTGCTATATTTTTTTGTACCGGAAATCGAACTCACGACCTTGCGCTTGGTGCAAAGGCACTGTGCCACTGAGCTACATCCCCAGCACAGTGCTATTATTATCTGCTTCTTTGTAAGAATCTTTCTTTGTCTATGTCTTGTACTCTGAGTACTTTGAAGATGATACAGTGTATTAACTCTTGTTACTTGTTTTGTTGTGAAATTTTAATTTTTTTGTTTAAATAAGGGTGCTTATATTTTCTTTAGTACTGTCTCCATGTATTACATTAAAATAAAAAGTAATGAAATAATAAATATTACCTGCCTTTCAGGACTAGCTTTTTTCATTTGCCACATATGGTGATTATTGCTCAACTTTAAGGACCTCCCACTCTACTAAGAGTGTACGGTGACAAGGGGGAACTGCTTTTCCTGTCTCCCCAACCTTCAGCAGCTTTAGTGACACATTCCCATGTGATGGTGTCACATTCCTCAGGGCTTGTCAGATGCTTGTGACCAGAACTATGCTAAACTACACCATGATATCAGCCTGTCACCTCTTTGTGGTGAGCTCCCTAAGAACTCTCTCCAGAGCACCTCTTTCCTCCTCACCCACATTAGGTCTAGACTGACTTCTGCCACCCTTGCCGTCCTGCATCTTTGCCCAATTATGCTGTTGAGCACGCTCAAGGCTTTCCATGGAGGTAACCCTTCCAAAACCCAGGCACAGCTGAGTATTCCCAATCCCTCAGAGTTGGTAAAGTTGCCCATTTGTCTCAGTTCCTAAAAGAAAGAGACCATTTCTGAGACACATGCCACCATCCCCCTACCCACAGCAGGGAAGACCAATCCGTATTGTTAGGGAAGTATAACATTTCTGAATAAATCACAGAACTTCAAAGCAGTAAAATCCCTCAGAGATTAGCTAAACTAATCCCTTATAGAATAGACTATGGCCCAGACAGGACCCAAATTGCCCTGGGAGGGTCCAGGGGTACAGCTTTATGATAGAGTGCATACTCAGCATATTTAAGGCACTGGGTTGAATTCCCAATACCACCAAAACTTGAAAGATTATCCAGGGAAGCTAGCAACAAAGCGCAGACTAAACCACAGCTCTATAGCTGCAAAACAGTGCCCCTTTCACAAGTCCCCAATACCTCCTTATCTCCATAAGAAACTGGATCAATGCTCATGTGCCTGCCAAGGTGTAAAGAAAACTCTGTATTTGCTAGGTCTAAGCAGCTCCCAAACAATTCTCATTCACTAGCAAGCAACTTTTATGTGTCTGAGAGTATGGTAAAGCAGGAAGTTATTGGCTCAACTAGCCTTGAAGGTAGTGGTTGGATAATAAATAGCAAGAAGGTGATAGAGGGAGGCAGCTGCCAAAACAGGACAGTCCCTAAGGAGGCCGTAAACAAATAACAGGTGGCCATCCCTGTACAGCCCCCAACTGCTAGAATCTTCTCTAAACTTCCCTCTCATTCTCCCCCCCCACTCCTCCCCCACCTCACTTGCTAGGCAAACACTCTACCTAGCCTTCTTTAATTTTTTCTTTTATTCTGAGATAGGATCTCACTAAGTTGCCCAGACTAGCCTCAAACTTGAAATCCTCCTGCCTCAGCCTCCCACATAACTGAGATTATAGATAGGCATGGTAAACTTTATTCTTAATTCATAGTCTTTTTGAAGAGAGGTTCGCAGCCAACTGGAATGGGGAAAGGGACAAATGTTGAAAGCTGAACCTTACTTTCCTAGAACTCTTGCCTGACCAAGACCAGAGTATATGGCCAGGCTTTTATGAATTAATATTTGTTTCCCATTCTCACATCTGTCCCTGCTTGTAGTCTAAAACCAAAGCCTGCTGCCTTCCACTCAAGTCCTGTCTTTGTCCCTAACTAGCTGAATAATCTTTGAAGAGTCACTTAACCTCTTTGAACCTCAGTTTCCTCATATGGAAAAGAGGGTAATTCCTAACCTGCCAACTACAGAGAGTTAATGACTATCAAGTAACATAATACTAGCTGTAAAAAAATAGGTTTTACAATCACAAAGCAAATTACAAATCTAGAGAATTAGCACTACTTCTATTGGGGACTATTTTTTTAGTTCAGACACAGGTGAGAAAAGCAAGGGGCATTGGAAAATAATTACAGTCCATTACCAGCTGAATTGTAGAGATTTCTTCAATTCACTTATTAGTGGGTATTCTGAATGGGGACTATTGGAAAAACAGGCAGCTATCCCCTAAACATATTATTCCCACTCAGCTTCCTAACCTTTGAAGTTTCCTTTTACGGGCTACTCAACAACTAGACATTATGGAGCACCTTGCCCAGAAAGTCATTAGGGCTCTTTCCATAATTTCCTCAGTGTTGGCTTTTCCTGCCAAAGGTTGAATGCCAGTATCAGTGAGGCAGGAAGAACTATTCAGAACTTCTCTGGAGTACAGTCCACACAGAACATTCTCATACACGGTCTTCTCTCTCAGTTTTTATTTTTATTAGGACATGTTTGCAGTAATAACGATTGTGTTCATTATGTGGAGCTGCTACATGTACATAACACATCTTAACTCTTTACATTCCCTTCCCCTGTCCTCCTTCGCCCTCTATCTCTCAATCCTCTTCCCATTTGAAAATGATCTATATTCCTACTTCCTATTATCTTTTGCTTTGCTTTTTATACTTTGGGTTTCTCATATTTAAATTCATGCAATATTTAAACTTGTGCATTTGATTTATTTCATTTAATAGACATAGTCTTAAAGTGCATCCATTTCCCTTCAAATGAATCATGTTTAACCTGAAGGTCTTCTTTGCCTCCAGTCTTTAAAGGATTACCTCCCTCCCAATTCATATCTCATAAACTTGCTACCTTGCCCTGAGTTCAGAGACTGGAGGGATGTGTCAGTGAGGGTACAGATGACCTGGAAAGTAGAAGCCTATAACATTCTTTGCTCCAGGGGGCAAAGTTCACCATTTTTCTTGGGATTAAGATCAGTTACCCACATCAACATAAGAGTACTAGTCTATGGATGACCCAACAATAGAAACCTAACCACTTCATATTGGGAGTTTTGGAGACATGTTTACTTAACTAATGATGTCTTATTTTAACTATCAGAAGAGGCAAGGGAGTTTGCATTTCCTGAGCTCACATGTCTTAGGACAGGTAGTTCACGGGTAACTGGAACACATAAGTTTGTTCAAAGCTGATTATATAGCAATGCCTCTTTGATCTCAAATGTTCTATAAATGAGCTGTTCCAGAGAAATGAACCTTTCCTGATAATTTAAACTTATCCTCTAAAGGATACTAACTATTGTTAATGGTGAAAGTCTTTTACTTACTAACACACTCTATTGCCTCTGTCTTCAGAGGTAATTAAAACATGATTTAAATTTCTGTGAGCACCTGAATCCCATAAGGTTTATTTTTCTATCAAGCTAATATTTGAGGGATTTCCAGTGTTATCTTATTTGAGTTTCCCACCAACTCTGAGACTAGCATTACCATCCCCACTTTACCAATGGGAGAATGCAAAGCTCGGTGAGATTCAGGTACTTCCCTAAGGTCATGCAGTAAGAAAACGTAGCTCTCCCTACAAGCCTGGCTTACAACGAATGTCTGCAGATACACTGGATCCAGACTTTCTTAAATGGAAAAAAATATTCTTAAAAATATCATTCTCTTTCCTTTTTCAGAGGCTGATTTCAGAACTTTGCTTTCGCTGCCCCACAAAGATTCAAAGAGTTCCAATCAATAGTCTTTAGGCAGCTTCCTCTTTGTCAGAAGGGAAAGACAATAATACCTGCAGTGGGCTGTAGGCCCAGCCTGGCCAGGGTCAACCTTTGGTGTCAGGGAATCCAGGATTAAAGGCAGGGATAGGAAAAGCTCTGCTACCCACTGCAGAAGTTTGGGAACTAAGAAGACAAGAGAAGGGTGGGGCTTACTCCGAGTGGGGAAAGAGAACCTCCTTTTCCTTCCCCTTTCTCTTCCTTGGCTCATTTCAATGTGATCAATACCCTCAAGCTAACAAGCTCCTAAGATTATGACTATCAGCCAGTAGGTTATTTTTTTTCCAAAATATAACATGTTTGTTGTTATTTCACCAATTACTTATTCCTTAAACTGTTCAGCTGGGTAACTCAGTTACAGATGAACACTCCGAAAACTTCTACTTTTCCATCACATGAACAAGATCCTTGGTGTGTATGCTGCAGAAAGAGGGAAGCAGGGAGATTCTAACTCAGCTTTACTGACAATACACAGGTTCTCTCATTTCTCTTCTTTGGGGAAAATTGGAAAGACTTGTGCCTACCACCAACATATGTGTACACTCATAAAGCTTCTTTCTTTACCTAGGACACCCCAGCATCCAGAACTCTTCTGAGTTTCAAGGCTCTCAGTAAGGTACTACCTGGAATCGAACTACACAAAACTGGCAAAAGTACAGAAGAGCAAGGGGCCATGTTAGCCACAGGAAAGTGGTTTACCTTACTGCCAATCACTGCAGTAAGATCATTTAAACACAAATGAAATCACAGCAACCTTTAGAGCTAGGGCCCACTCAGCATGGCAAGGGGAGCAGGTCTCATCAGCTTTCATACCAACAGAGGGGTCCACAAATTTCACCCTCTTCAGAGAGCCTTCCTTCCCAAGCAGGCAAGCCCTTAAAATGTCGTCTTTGTTTTCCACTCAATGAAGAGTATGGCCCTACTGTGTGAGCAGATTTTAAGTGTTTTGCCCATTTATTAATTTGCTTATTAATGAACTCATACAGAATTTTAAATGGGATTTCACAAAAAAGATGGCCATCACATACTAAGGCAAAAATAAACCCAAGTTTCAAAACAATATGCATAGTATTACATGTATGTTTAAAAGTATATGTGCATTTCTTAAAAATACTACACTCACATAACTAATTGGTTAATGGTGATTCTCTCTGCAGAATAGTGTCAGGAACAGAAGACAGAGACTTTATATTTTTCAGTGCTATTATCATTTCTTAGAGCAAATACGTATCAGTTTCATAATGAAAAAAACCTACTCCAGAACTGTAAAATAAAGCCCATCTTTCTGTAAGTCTGCCCTACAAACAGTGTCTGTTAACATTCCTTGTACAATGTCTAGCTCAATACTGCAAAACAGATGGGGAAAAGTCCTCTAAAGATAAAGTGATTTTCACAGGCTCTATTTTAAGGCATCTAATCTTAACCTGGTAAGCCTGGACCTACACCTTCTGAATACTGGCCACACTCCTCTCTGTGAAATGAGTAGGAGAAAAAAATCATCCTAATACCCCTAAAATAAGTCCACCTTGACTAAACCATGCCCAAACCACCAAAGATAGGCAGCTCCGGGCCCACAGGCAGCTTCACTGCTGGTGGTGATGGTGGTGGCAATAGCAAGCAACAGCAGGAGTGGGGAGCTGCCGAGCTTCCCAACATCACGCTCTCCAGGTCTTTCCTGCTCTCCTTCCTGAATCTGTGACTGGCTCTTCTCCTACCTGAGCATAGACACCGACCCTAAACTTCAGGGCACAAACCTCTTCGTTAGACTACACAATGCAGCCCTTCCTACTGGCCATGCCATAAGGAGCAGACAACACATATAAGAAAAATTCTGAAACTAGATAATGCCTCAAATATGTATTCCATAGCCAAACCCTGGGCTGCTTCATGAAGGCAGATAGAAATGCTTACAAGGCCACTTGTTAGAATCCATTGAGATCTTTGATTTGCATATTCCCCCTTGGTGTGAACACTATTGTTTTCTGTGAAGACATGGAAAAAGCTAGTGAATATTGGCTAGGAACAAGGTAGGCACTCATAGATAAACAGGCTGTCTACCATGCACACAAATAACAATACCTTCCCATGCCCTCCCAACTCCTTAGCTCTATTCTGTTAGGGACCACCTGGGGCCACATTAGCTGAAGTAGACAACATCATTTGTTTGGCTTTGTATCTGAGGAAGACAGTTCTAAGTTGATAAAAAGTCTATTCAACAAACATTTGTTGAGTACCTACTCTATGGCAGGCACTATGCTATTTACTAGGGATGTAACGGGTAATGAGAAACCGTCTGTTTTCATGAAGCTGGCATTCTAGTGGGCCAGTCTAATATAAAGGAAAGAACACACTTCTTATGATCTCAGCTTCAAGGCTAGCTCCTATTTCTGACTTAATACATTATTTTAAACAAGTCCCTTAACGAAGACTCAGGTAATTTGCTTCTTTACAAAATATAAAATTCCAAAGTGGATTAAGAGTTTACAAAAGGCTAACACAGCAGCATGAAACCATGGGTAATATGTGGTGAAAATGTAAAGCATGCTAGATCAAGACTCTCTAGGCAAAGTGCTTCCATTTTATTTGCAGAGGTCCCCATGAGTTGTTTGACCAAGGCAGTAGGCTGCGCAGGCCTCTGAAGAATGTATAGTCAGTGACAGACATGAGGATGTTTCTTAACAGTCCATAGAAGGCTTGGGGCCAGAAGACCTGAAAGGTGCATAGTTTTACTGCAGCTTTTACAAATACTTCGACATCCAGCAAAAGACATATTAAGAAACCCTCTATTCTAGTATCACTTAATTGATGCTAAAAAGCAGAGGAGAAGATGGCACCTCCTTTCCTAGTCACTTATGGTCATTCTCGGGCAAGGCAGTACTGGTGCCAGTTGGAGCATTTGCTGCTCAGGTGAGTGGGGAGACGATACTTGCTTTTATGCCTGCTACTAAAAACAACTAGGTGGCAGGGCACCTATGTAGGCCTCAGAGAAAGTGTAATACCTGGCATTCCGGTCTCAGAGAGAGAGCTGATGTGACACACACATAGGATAGAAGTTTAAGAGGCCAATGAGAATAAGAACTCTGAACAAAAGCACTAGCCCTCACCTCCTCCTCCTGTGTGCTTCATGCTTCACAGAGCATTTTCAGATGTTTGTGGGCTCGGAACGAAACCTCATCACAATTCCAAGAAGTACGGTGCTATTAACCTTTGCAAAGTAGGATCTTGGATGTTTCCATATCTCTGCAAAGTTAGGTGTGGCGGTACACGTCTGCAGTCCTAGTTACTCTGGAGACTGAGGGTGGAGGATCACTTGAACATCAGAGTTCAGATCCAGCCTAATTCAACATAGTGATGTGCTATTTCAGAAGATACACACACATAAGAAAAAAGAAGGGAAAGGGGAAGGAGAAGGGGGATAAGGAGGAGGAGGAGAAGGAGAAAGAGAAAGAAAAGGAAAAAGAAAGAAAAACAGAGCAATCTACAAAGGTTTGCCTATCCCTAATTACCTCCATCTGGAGATGGCCCCTTCTTCAAGCGGGGCATTTAGAAACTTTCAAATATACAGGTTTACTGAAGGTGACAAGCCCCAGAGTTCAGGTTACAAAACCTCAAGAAAAGCATCATAGCAGAAGTTCTTCTAGAGTACACTGGGCATGCGGAGAATGAATAACACCTAGCAATATTAAAAAAAAAGATTTCAGGAGCTGGACGTTTAACCAGCCACTTGTGGTCATGTACATGTACAGCAAGGTACGTGGCAGAGTGCATGTACAGCTTGTGCTAGGCCCTGATTAATGTTCAGCAAAAAGGAAGGGAGGGGGAGAGGGAAAGAGAAGAGCGGGGGGCGGAGGAGAAGAGAGCCTCCAGCACAGATGGGGTTAAGTGAATAAGTGGCATCTGACATTTCAAGCTGAAAGAAAAAACAGAGAAAGGCACAAAAGCTAATAGCTTTACCATGATTTTTTTAAAAAATGGTTTTATGTACTTGAGAAAACTTGGTCCCACAAAACTACAGCATAGTGTTGGTGTGTAACAAGTGGAAGGTGAGCCTGGAAAGGGAGTTAGAATTAAGCCAGATACCCAGGGTACATGCCCACATTCTATACTAAGGAGTTCAGATTTTTCTTATGTTTCCATAACTGGAAAACACCTGCAGTCACCTAAATGTCCCCTCAAAAATGGTTAACTCAATTTTGGCATAGTCACTGGACAGAATTATATAATGCCATTAAAATGTTCTTTTTAAAATCTACATAACATTTACCTAAGTTTTTAGTAATATGTTAAGTAGGGAAAAAGAATTAGTTTTTTTTATGTACACTATGATTGCACCATAGAAAACTAAGGTACAAATACAAGACGTGACAAGAAAAACAAATAATAATTGCTATGTTTGAGCGGTGGGTTTATGAACGATTTCTCTCTCTATTTGTCACTGTCATATGCCATGGGAGCTTTACAAAAAGGAGAAAGATAAAAATCAGAAGCACTCTGCCTTTGACTCCACATTTCTTTCTCCTTTTGCCATCTGCTTGCCTACCCTCTCTCATCAAAAGCCATTTGGATTTACCACCTATAAATGCCATCCTCTCAGCCTAGGTGAGGTCCCACAAAAGAATGAGAAGCTACTCACAGAAGCAAGCTCCTGCCTGGTACAGAGTCCATCCCAGCTCAATGCTGAGAGGAATGAATACAGGTGCCCAAACTTCTACCTTCACCTTCTTCCAGGGGCTCAAAGTAGGTGAGGCTCAGGTTCATAGCCAGCTACTAGGTGACTGAGCTACAGTCCAAGATCTATGAGTTCATAAGCAAGCACTGGACAAAATAAGAGTGAAGAAGAAGTAGAATCAAAACGGATCCAGTTAAGGTACATATAGGAACCTCAGGAATTGCCTATGCCTTATCAGCCTAGCAGGAGTGGGAAATTCAGAATTTCCCCTGCTTTGATCTATATGTCTAATATCATCCTCACAAAATAGAGGATCATCTAAAACCCAATGCTAAGCACTAAATGTATAGCAAACTCTGGCTAGAAATGCTTCCCCCTTGCTCATTCCACTCACACATCACCAAACTCTTTATCCAAAGGCAACATAGACACCCGTGACTCAGACAGAGGAAGAGAAGGGGAGCTTAGCAGTTTAAGACTCAGCCAAAAGTTATTTCATAGCCCCAAGGAGAAGGATGCTGTTGGGGGAGGGAGGAGAGGAAATGAAATCTGATTTACATTCAGTTTTGCTTTGTTTCTTGGTCTTCCTTGATGGAACAATGACCAATCCAAGGGTGTCCTATTCTTTCTAGAATCACCAATGACCAAAAGTAGCCAGCAACTGTAGTCTGACAGCTGGAATTCAAGGCCTCACCCAAGGCACTCAGTCAACAGTTGTGTCTTCAAACCAGGATCCCCACCGTGAGCTCTCTGGTAGCTCCAGAGCACGGGTCATTCAAATAGAAGGGGATGCTAACATATGGATAGCTGAGGGGAACGAGAGGACAGCCTCCTCAGTGCCATTCTAAAGGGGAGAGAGCAACTTATCCAGTCAGTGCTCTGCACTGTTATACTCATTCCAAGCAACACATTGTACCCTCTTAAAAACTCAGTACAGTAATCAGAATATCAGAAAAAGGTAATTCGGTATTTGATGTATAAAGAAACTAAGGCTTATAAAAATGACTCGTCCAAGGTCACAATGGCAGCAACTAAAAATCAGATATCAGGATCCAGTGCACTATTATTTGCATTGCACTGTTTCTACTAAAAGGCAATAAAAAGAAACCCACACAAGTGCCTCAAGCTTAAAGTATCCAAAGTTCATTTCCTTAACTGAAAAAAAGGAAGGAGAGGGGCCTGTATTTCAGCCCACTCAGGAAAGCCAAGCGAGAATGCTAGTCACACAACAGACACATGCCAAGAACTGGACTTTATAAAGGGAAGGCTTCACTACTCCAAGTAAGAGTGTTTGATCCTGAGAGCCCTAACTGCACCCCAAACCCATACTCTGAGCTTCTGAGGCCAAGCAAAACCACTCCTAGGCTGTCAGAGATTTATGTAAGAAGCTAGAGAAGGATCGGTCAGGATCAAGAGGGAAAGAAAAGATAAGAAAGCAGGGTGGAGAAATCACAGTCATTCCAGAGCTCTCTCATCTTTCCCTTTCCCTACTCTTCTCGCCATTAGGGCTCCCACCAAGGAGAACATTTACAGGTAGTGTCGCATAAACTGGAATAAGGTGTTGTCTGTAAGAAGGAGAGCAGGGGACCAGCTGAGATAAGGGGAACATTCAAGGGGGCAAAAATAGCCAAATAAGGCAGACTCGACTGGTAAGAAACCATCAGGAAAAGTTCCAGAAGCTGACGTCCCGGGGAGGAAGCCTTTAGTCATCGGTTTCCTCTGGCAACTGGCCTAAGGCCAGGCGGCAAACTCCCAACTTGAGGAAAATGCCAAGTCTATGCCAGAGAAAAGCAACTAGGCCAGATTCTCCCTGAACCCACAGCAGGCCCTCCTTGAGCAGCTCTCCAACTACCCAAGCCGGAGAGGAGTAATGTAACCTTGAAGTAAAACGGCTAATGATTTTACTTGAGAGTATGCTAGAACCACCTTGGCCAAAGCACCAAGGGGAATAATAAACCTGGAGCACAGAGCTTTGCTCCACTGCGTGTACATATTTCTGATTTTACTGATATTTTCAGTTGAGGAAGGGGAAAATCCAAAGACAAAGAGGCCATGTGACTTTTGCTCTTAATAAAAGAACTTCTGTGGGTTAGTCAGTCTCTCAAGTATCTACAAAGATGTCTGAAGAGGAGTTTTGCTTACTTTAAACCCTTGAAGAGAGCAAAGACTTGTACAATTTAACTAATGACACTCATACTGGCTGCTACTTTGGCACCCACCCTGCAACTCCATACCACACATTAGTCAACCTCAGTTAAAGATTACAAAAAGTAAGAAAGAGCCTCTTGGTATACTGCAAACACCCCAGTTGAGATTTCTGAGAAAGGACTACGGCAGGGATGGGGCATGTTAGAACATAAAAGTAAGATGAGGAACTATTAAAACATACTTAACTTGAGAAAAATAAGACTTCAGGTATTTAGGGAGTCCAGAAGTAAAGGGAGAGAATAAAAAGCTGACCAACCCTGACAGATAAAAGTTTGGACCCCTTTCGCCGCTCCTAGGCCTAACCGCCGTACTTATCAAATATATATACCAGGAAACAACTTTTCGGGATTATACTTTGTCTTGTGTAACCAAAGCTCACGCCTCAACTCTTCCCTCATTTGGCCTTGATCAATATCCTGACCACACAACATGTCTATCACATTTCCACAGGTAAAAGAGTGGCCAGATTTGGGACCAAACATCGGCCTTCAGAGGAAATAATCCCCAAAGCTTCCTGGTGAAACAGCACTACTAAGTAAGCACAGTGCCTTTCACCATCCCAGTAGGCGAGGAACTATGCCAACACCTATGCCACAACAAGTCATTTGAAAGGAGCATCAGATCTGGTATGTCTGACATCAGACAGGGCCAAAGAACTGTGCTTTGAAAATAACTGAAAAGGTTCTTTCTCCAAATTCAAGGTACAGCAGGGTTGTGGCTAGAAAATGCCATACTCTTCCAACTATGACATCACTCACTGAGAACTCTTTATCTCAACTCCACCTTTTCCCAAATACCTGTTCTCATAGAAGAGGCTGGGGAAATAGCTCAGCAACACAGCACCTGCCTGGCAAGTGCAAGGTCATGAGTTCGATTCCCAGTACCATAATGAAAAATACTGTACTCATAGTAAAACCACTGAGACAATTGAAAGCTTCTTCTGGTCTGCTGAACTATGGACAGTCCTCATGATCCCTATTATATAGTTTAGCATATACGAAAGCATGGAGGAAGTACCCTTTTACACCTCTTCTAAGGTAAGAAAGACAACATTTTTAAAATTCACTCAGTTCTGGAAAATTCAAGGTACAGTCTTTACCACAGACCATTGCAAAAGATCTGCCATGTAACAAAGGACTATTTGCTCCAACTGACCCTGGAAAAAACATGTATGATCTATGAATACATAGATATCTCTGTGGTTCCCCTTAAAACAATCACTACCTCAAGCCTTCCTCCATTTCAAGAGGGCACTGGCCTAGCGTCACCTAGTTTATAGTCATGTACCAAACTACATCATTCTTCACCCAGAATAGCCACACGCTCCCAAGTGTACGTATACTTTAAGGCCGTACTAATGTCCCAGTAAGTTCCCTCTTTATAAAACATAGAAAATGTCATGTACATGTTTTTTCAAACTGTTTTGAAGTGACTTGGCCCTAAACCCCTAACAAACCAAAGCTCTGTGAAGGCAGATGTTGTATTCTCCATTCATTTATATCCCTTAGAGTAAACAGTCCACAGTAACTTCAATAAATGATAGGAATGAATTTTCCTGCCTTTTTTCTTACCTATCCCACCTAATACAGAAATCGGCATGTAAATAATAAATTCAGTAATAGTAACTTATCAATGGTAAATTATATACATATTATTTCAATATATAATTATAAAAGTATAGCAATAATTTGAACAGTATTATTAGATGCTAGGCACAATTATAAGAACTTTATATGAATTGCCTCAATCCTCACAACAACCCTATGAGATTAGGTACCATTATTATCCTCAATTTACAGTTGAGCAAAAAGAGGCACAGAAGTAACTTAAAATGGACATGGTGGTGCACACTTATAACTCCAGCTACTCAGAAAGTTGTACCAGGAGAATCACTTGTGCCCACAAGTTTGAGCCTAGCCCAGAAAACATAGGAAGATCTCGAGAAGAGAAGAGGGAGGAAGAGAGAAGTTCTGGGTGAAGGGAAAAGAATCACTCACACCACCCCATAAAAACAGCTAAGAACAAAGGGTCCTTGGGTCCTCCATCTCTCCAGACCCCCCTACCCTGAGTTTTTCTTATAAAGGTAGCTATCTGTCTGCTCTCTTCCTCCTTTTCCTCTTTACAAATAAAATGTCTGCCTTATGTTAAACTTTGTCCCTCTAATTTACTACTGGGGCTGAGTTATGGCCCTGATGGAACGCAGACCAAAGGTGCAACAGAAGGGAGAGAGGGGGAGGAGAGGAGAGGGAGAAGACAGTTAACTAACCTGGCCAAGGCTACACAACTAGTTGGTCACAGAGCTTGGATTTGACTCCAAGAAATCTTGTCCTGAGTGTGTCCTTCTCAGTACAACTGCATACCCTCTTTCTACAAAGGCCCAAAAAGTCCTTTTCTCACTAACTACCTGCCCCAGATTTGGCCTACCAAGGACCTAAAAGTGAGTGGTTAAGTGCTGAAGCCGAGACTCCAGTTTACATTGAATTGGTTGCAGTGGCAGCATATATTGTCACCAAATTGGAAAGAAAAACACCATAATGTTCTAACTCAAAAGACTGGTCAAGCTGGAACACTGAGTCAGAATTCAAAGAGGTCAGAGTTCAAATTCTAAAAGGGCAAAGAGAAAACAAAGAATTTGTGTGAGAGACAGGAAGAGAACAAAGTCATTCTGAGGTCCCAGAAGAAACCTGCTACAGCAGAAGCTAATTAGGGGAACTCCATTGTATCCATCATGTTAATATAATCACAAAGAGTCAATTCTCTGGAAGTTTTTTCCCCGTGAGTGAAAAGAGTTATTCTTCCAAGGTAGACAAGTCCAGTGGGAGAGCTACTGGTTTCTGACTTGGGCGGTAAAGAAAGCAAAGTGCCCCCACCCTTTTTTGTTGCCATAGTAAGGATTGAACCCAGGGCTCCTGCACGCTAGGCAAGTGCTCTACTACGGCTCTTTATTTAGAGCCATGGTATACATTATAATACATTATTACTGTATTTTTTTCTAACAAAGTCTCATGCAGTTTCCCAGGGTGGCCTCAAACTTGTGGGATAACAAGTGTACATTATGACACTGACCTCAGAATTCTCCTTTCAATACCATTAGCACCACTGGTAAGCACCCACAACTTGACTAATCCCTCTGGCTATAAATAAGGAAAACAAATAACCCTACTCCCTAAAGACTCTTAGGGTAGCAAGGCCTAGTGTCAAGCAGGAAAACACAGGTCTCCTCTTCCTGCCTCCCCTCAGCCCACACAGCGACCTGTCACCCTCCACAGCCTAAGCAGAACAGCTTCCTAGGAAGTGCTAGAAAGAGTTCCCGAGATGGGACCAGAGCCTGAACTATTTCCATAAAAAGAAGCATCTGAACGCAGCTCTGCACACGTGGAACTTGCTCTTCCCATGACCATAACTCCACGGTTAAGTTACCCCTAGCACAGAGGGAGAAAACATTCAGCACCCTGTAGAGAGTGCCATTTAGAAGGCAGGCGTTCAAAGTTCCTCCTGTGCACTAGAGGCCAGGCAAGGTGGACTGAGTCCTGGCCCTATTAGCAATTCCTTCAAATCTCTTCCTTTTCTGGATTATGGTGTCCTCACTGAAACTATAAAGACTAACTGGGCATTGTGGTGTATAACTGTAATCCCAAAGCTTTGGAAGGCTGAGGCAAGAGGATCAAAAGTTCCAGTCCTGCCTATGCAACTCAGCAAGTTCCTGTGTCAACATAAAAAATAAAATAAAAAGGTCTGGGGATGTAGCTCAGTGTGAAAGCCCTGGGTTCAATCCCCAGTGGAAAAAA
>PVLD010021919.1:0-30396 GCA_004027595.1 Dinomys branickii
GCTGTCTTGTGTATGCAGACTCTGTGCCTGTCCCTGCCAGGTTTCATGGCTTGAGACCTGCATCTGCCCCAGTCTGGCCAGCACAGGCCTTGTGCTCCCCAACTGGCTGACAGGTCGCCCTATCCTTGGACTAAGCCTGGGCCACCCCGCATAGGGAAGACGGAGTGCCAGGTCCAGGATGGTTACGGAAGCAGTGCCTGAATGCTGTCCACAAAGAACCCCATGTGCCCCCTGCTGCCTGGCACCTCAACGTGTGCTGCTTCTGGACCACAAAGCCAGGGCTATGCAAGGAGAGATCTGGGAGTTCCAGCTCTGTGGGGGCTCAGTGGTGTGGGCTGTGGTACTACCAGCCAGCCTGGCCTGTACTCAGTACAGGTTGAGCTGGTGGACAGCAAGGGCTTTCCCAGCTACCCTGGACTTCCTGTTGGGGTCCCAAGACCACCCACACCCCATGCTCAAGCCAGTAAGAGGCAGGGAGTCCCCAGGCCAGATTTGTTGTCCTGTCCTCTCTCAGACAGGAATTGCCACTGTGGCTGGTCACCTCTGTGCCCCAGAGCTGTGCTCCCCCAGCTTTGCTGCCTGTGGTAGAGCCAGGGTGTCCAGCATCACCCATCTGCTCCTGGAGCCAAAGTGGCTGGCGTCAAGGATGGAGGCAGAACAGGCCTTTCCTGGGAGAGGCTGGCCTTTCCCAGACAGTGCCCCTTGTCCTGTGTGGTAAGAACCTGTGGCCTGCAGAACCATGAGAGTTTGCTAAGAGTTCTGTTTCCTCTGCTTCCTGCTCAGACAACACTGTGTAGCTTCCATGAATCTCAAGATCTGTTGTGAGCACATGTACATGCATGCATGTATAATGCACCTGGGCTTATATGTGTGTATGTGTGTATGCATTTTCTAGTGTGTGCAAATATGGATGCATGCTTGGTTATGTGTATATATGCACATGTGTGCTTGTTTATACACATGCACCTGTAAATTGCATGTTATATGCCTGTGCATGCATGTTTATATGTGCTTGTGCATATACATGTTTATATGTAGTAATGTATATACATGCATTGTGTTTGTGTATATGCACATCTGTGTACCTATGTAAAAGCCACTGCCAGCTCCACAGAGTGGCCTAGATGCAGAAGGAGTGGCAGGGTCAGCTGTGCAGCCTGCAGCCTGGTCCCTGCTTCTTGGCCTCTTTCCTGCCCTGGAGACAATAGCAGGATGAGGCACGAGGTTCCCAGGTGCTGCTGTGGAGGCCGTGCCTGTGCTGCCCAGCTCTGGCTGGGGGTGGAGTCAGTTCGGACTCTGAGCCCAGGTGCTCACAAGCCCAGGGTACCTCAGCCCTTGGGTGAGACACAGAACTTGTTCAGTTGTCTTTTCCCTTCTGATTCTGTACCTGGTGTTTGTAGCTTTGCAGCAGTCAGGAAGGCCGTGTGTGTCCCCTGGGCCTCCATCAGCCTCCCCTGGTGACCATCTCGTGAAGATGCTCGTGCAGCCCAGCTGGTCTCAGGTGCCAGTGTTGCCCTCTGCCCTTTCCCTGCCCTGCAAGGGTCCCTGTGACTTGACTCTGGGTCTAGATGTCCTGCTCTGTTCCTCTGGGCTTGTCTGGCCCTTCTCGTGACGGTTGCCCACTTCTGGCAGGAACATGGAGCTGCTGTGGGTCCTGTCTGGCACATCATGTCCTGGGGTGGGTGGCACTTTGTGGTCACCACAGCTTCTGGCTCCTCCCTGGGTTATGACTCCCTCTCAGTGACATGCATCCAGGATGGTCTGTGAAGAGCTGAGCTCAGCCCTCTTTCTGCTCAGTTCTGCCACTGGTGTCAGCCTGCTTGGCGGCTCTATCTGAAGTCATTGTGGCAGTGCATTTTGTCATCACTTCATTCTTTCCACTTTCTCAACCCTCATTCTTCTGCGGTAAGAGCTGGCTTTCCTCCCACCTACGCTGGTTCGCTTATTCATGTAATTACAGTGGATGTGACATACAGCCTGGGGCTCTGTTCTGTACCCACCGGGAACTCTCGGCCCCTGTGTGCCCCAGACCTGATGTCACTCTGAGAGTGCAACCTCATGGTCATCACCTAACACAGGTCTGTCCCTCACTGCAGAAACACAGGACCCATTGTTGCCTGTGTTCCATGAGAGACACGAACATGACAAACCACACTTGTACATTGTTACTCTCTTCTGTGTTGCATTTTAAGTGTCATCATTAGAGTCACCTCTGATCTGCAGGGCTGCTGAGGGGCCCTGGCCTGAGGTTTGAGAGGGCCACTACACCTGAGGCTGGCACAGACCCACCAAGACCCTGAGCTTCTGTCCCCAGGCTGGAGGACTGTGGCCTCACTGAGGGCCGGTGCAGAGACATCAGTTCTGCACAGCAGGCCATCCCCACCCTGACAGAGCTCAGTCTGAAGAGCAGTGAGCTGGGGGACGCTGGTATGCACCCTGTGCTGCAGGGCCTGAAAAGCCCCACATGCAAGATCCAGAGTCTCAGGTGAGGCCTGGCACAGCCTGCTGGGCAGCTGGGGGGGGTGGTGAGGAGAGCTGTGAGGTGCTGCAGGTGTGTGCATGGTATGATACAGGCATCCACAGGCACCCACTTCTCCAGCCAGAGGTACATAGGTGAGGTAGCTGCCAGGTGGGGACAGAACCCTCTGGCCTTATGCAGGCCTTGATCTGGCCTACATCCCCTAACCCCTTTCTGCCTCAGCCTGGAGACTCAGGGTGCTGCTCAGAGGAGTGGGGCACCATGTTCTTTTTGGCACCTGGTGGATGTGGGGGCCACTGAGAAACTCGTGCCCCAGGCTGCAGTACTGTGGCCTGACAGAGACTGGCTGTGGGGTCCTGCCCAGCATGCTGCCCCCCATGCCCACTCTGCGGGAGCTGTGCCTCAGTGGAAACTCACTGGGGAATGAGGGCCTGCGGCTGCCCTCCAAGGAACTTCTGGATGCCCAGTGCCACCTGGAGAAGCTGCAATGAGTCTATGTTCTGAGGGACCTCTGGGCTCCCTAGAGCCCTACCTGGTCCCCAGCAGGGTACATGCACAGCCTCAGCCCTGTGTCCACCAGAGCAGTGAGGGGCACATGGGGTGCTAGGGCCCTTGTAGTATCCCTTCCCCAGGGTTCTATGTGTCCCCTTGTCAAGGGGATGCCAGCTGGGCCTTGTATGACTCAGGGGACACCTGGGTGACACAGCCCAGCACAGCCGGCCCCACCCATGGGCTAGTTTCTTTCTTCTGGGTCTGGGGATGTCTCAGACTATGAGCTGCGCTTTCAGAGCATTTCCTGAAGGAATGTCCAGTATGTCTGGAGGCTCTGGGTGCTCATGGTCTCTGACTTCAGCCCTGGCTTCAGGTAGGAGAGGGAAGAGGTCAAGGAGGGATGGGTGAGGAAAGCACAGGTCTTGCAATTCCCTGACTTCCTGAGGCTGTGGGGTAGGCTTAAACCCTGCCTGCCCCCAGGCTGGAGTACAGCAACCTCTCGGATGGCAGCTGCGAGCCTCCGGTCTCCATGCTGAAGGCCGAGTCCAACATCAAGGAGCTGGTCATGAGCAATAAGGACATCCATGAGGCAGGCATGTGCATGCTCCTCAGGGGCCTGAAGGACTCTGCCTGTCCATTGGAGACACTCTGGTATGCGCTGGGCCTCAGGAATAGAGGGGTGGAGCTGGGAGATCACAGTCCCCCTCAGACATGGCACTGTCTCCAGGTTAGAGACCTGTGGTGTCATGGCAGCCAAATGTAAGGATCTTTGTGATGTTATGGCTGCCAAGCCTTCCCTGCAGGATGTGGACTTGGGCAACAGCAGGCTAGGTGACGCCGGTGTTGCAGTGCTGTGCTCATGGCTGCTGCACCCCAGCTGTAGGCTCAGGAGGCTGTGGGGAGTTGGCACCCAGATGGGGTGATGAGAGTGAGAGACCCTGTCTTGTCTTGGGCCTTGCTCAGCGAAAGTCAATGTCTTGCAGGCTCTGGGAGTGTGACATCACCGTGGAGGGCTGCAGGGACCCGTCCCAGGTCCTCGGGGCCAAGCACACCCTGAAGGCGCTCAGCCTGATGCTCAACAGCCTCGGTGATGAGAGTGTCCGGCTCCTGTGCGAGGCTCTGCAGGAGGCCCCCTGCCAGCTCGAGTGTCTGTGGTGAGGGCGAGGGACCGGGCTGCAGGTGGACCCTATTTCAGGACAGTGGGACCCATACAGAGATTGCAGAGTGCCAAGGGGACCACAGCACGGCGTGGAGAGGAGCTGGGGGCACAGGAGGGGTGGGCCCACTGGGACCTGGAAAACAAGGGTGAGTCCTGAAGACAGGGTGCTGGGGGGAGTTCCAGTCCCAGCCCTGGTCAGCCAGGCCCTGCGCTCTCTGTCCCACAGGGTTAAGGAATGCAGCTTAAGGGCCACTTGTACACCTACTTCCGGGCGGTGCGGGCCCAGGACAAGTTTCTCACAGAGCTGCGGTTGGGTGAGAAGAGTCTGGGTGACACCCGTGTGCAGGAGCTGTGCCAGGCTCTAGGCCAGCCGGGCCCTGTGCTGCAGGTGCTTGGGTGAGTGTGTGTGCATGTGCGGCTCCTGCCCCAGATCATGAGGTCTTCCCAGACGGGCTGGAAGCTGGGAGGGAGGAAGGGGGCGCAGAGCCCCTTCCACTGTCGCTGACCAGAGCGCTGGGAGGGTGGCTTCTGATCCACCTACTTTGCTGAGCACTTCCAGCAGCTCCCCAGGAGCAAGTTTCTGCAGCACTGTGGCCTGTGCTGCCCAGTCACTGAGCACGTGCAGGGGTCTGGGCCTCCTCTCTGCTGTGGCTCTTTGGCTCCAGGGAAGCTCTGTTGTCATGGATCTGTGCGCCCCCTGGTGGCTTTCACAGATTTGGCCTTGTGTCCTGGGCTGGGTGTGCTTGGCTTTGGTGGCCTTGTCCTTGGTGTGTGCTCTTTGTCCTTTGTCTCACCCCTTCCTCCTGGTAGGCGGGACTCTGCCCTTGGGGCTCAGGGATTGGCCCTGCAGTGCGCTCTTCTCCCTCCTTTTCTCTCTTCCAGGTTTTATTCTTTGCTTGGGAGCTTCTCATTTTCCAGCCAGTCTCCCAAACTTTTCCTTTCTGCTTTGGGTGTTAGTTCTTTGCTGCTGTCAGGCTGTGCCTCCTGTGGGTAGCTCTGCTTGGTGCTGGCATCCCGGGCATCAGGAAGGGTTGGACTGGGCAGCCTAGGCCTTGTAGTTTCCTCCCCAGTGGTCATGATCCCGGCTGCGAAGGCTGTGGGGTGCTCACAGCCAGGTAGGAAAGGAGCATCACTGCTCTCGAGGGAAGAGGTCCTGGCTCCCATCTCCATCTTGGAGACAGAGTGGGTGTTGCTCTGCACCAGCATCTGGTGCCAGGGCCGCCTTGGTCCTGCCCTTGTGGTAGTGGGTGCTGGGCCTGCCCACCATTCTTCCTGTGGAGACTGCCTGCCCCTCGCATGTGCCCTACACTGTCCTTTGCCTTAGCTCAGACAGGCTCTGGCTGTGGGGGAGGTAAGGCGTGCTATGTCCATGCCTTTCCCGTCTTTAGCAGGGACATCACCTGGGAGATGAGGGAACTGTAAATGGCCAAGACAAAGGTTGAAGTGAAGAACAGGCCCCATGAAGTACTGACTTGCTTCAGGCAGTCATATTTCAGAGTATGTGGGACTGTGGCTGTGGTCTTTCACCAGCCAATGGTGTGGTGGGAGCACAGACCAGTCCATCAGCTGTTTGCCCTATCCCTGCCTTCTCTCCACACAAGCTGGTGGACTGTAACTTGACCAACAAGAGCTGTAGCAACCTGGCCTCGGTCCTGCTGGCCTGCCACAGCCTACGGGAGCTGGACTTCATTAACAATGGCGTGGGGGACCCTGGTGTCCTACAGCTGGTGGAGAGCCTCCGGCAGCCAGCTTGTGCCCTGGATTGCTTTGTGTGAGTGGTGCGGGCTCCTGGGGCTTGTGTGGGGGACCTTGCTGCTGGTGTCTACGGAAACAGTCACTCCCTGCTACAGTTAGCATACCTCACAGATCTAGAGAAAACATTCCTTAAATTCATCAGGAACTAGAAGACACCCAGAATCACAGAAGCAACAAAGACAAGTCAGGTGAAATCACAAATCCTTACCTGAAATTATATTGCAAAACCACTGTCATAAAATCAACATGGTACAGGCAAAAAAACAGACCACAGGATCAATGGAAAAGACTGGAAGCACAGCTACAACCACAAACACACTCAGCCACCTAATCTTTCACAAAGGGGCCAAACACTCTCCCTGGAAGAACAACAGCCGGTTTAGTAAATTGTGCTGGAAAAACTGGCTTGCCATGTGCCAAAGACAGAAAACAGACCCAAGTCTATCACCATCCACCAAACTCAAGTCAAAATGGATCACAGCTCTCAATTTTAAAACAGAAACACTAAATCTTTTGGAAGAGAAAGTAGGTAAAATGTTGAAGACACAGGAGTAGTGTGTAGAAGGACATTCTTTAGTTACTCTTTCAATGTATTGCCTCAGGCCTGACCAAGCCATGACTCTTGGGTTCTGGAGGAAGTCTAGCAAAAGCATTATAAGGTCCAGGGTCAACACTAAATGCTCTGCTGTTACATGCTGGAAGGAATGGTAACATGATGTCTAACCAGTCAAGTCTCATGCCTATGATAATTGAGTTGTATTGTCCTTGCTAAAATGGTTGATATCCTCCAGTGTGCCCAGCTGCCTCCTTTGTTCTTTGTCAATAAAAGGTTACTGAAAATGGTATTTGAGGCTGCAATCCAAGAGGCTGTAAACCCCCCGATCCCAGAATTTTGTCTCTCTTGTATTTCTTTTTCCTCTTACTTTTCTTTTCATCTGTGGGTACTTCATTCTCAGGACCTGTTCACCCTGGACAGAAACAGATTCAAGACCTACGGGGTGGGCAGAGAGTTCATAAACAAAACCAAACTACATGGCAAATACTTCAAAGAATCAACAACTGGGATCTCACGGTACTGAAAATTTTCTATACATCTAAGGAAATGTGTAGCAGCAGACTGAAAAGAAAACCCACAAATTGGGCAAAAATTTTAGCTGACTGTCTGTCAGAAGAATGTCTTCTATCTAGAAAATAGAAAGAATTAAAAAACATCAGGCCCCCCAATTCAAAGAAATAATCCAAAAATGGGCAGCTGAGATGAATAAACACTTCTCAGATAAAGAAATACAAATGTAAATAAATACATGAGAAAATGTGCGACATCATTAGTCATTTGTGTAATGAAAATTAAAACGTTGAGATTTCGTCTCCCACAAGTAAGAATGCCTATCATCAAGAAAGCAACCAAAAAATGCTGGCGAGTCTGTGGAGAAATAGGAACTCTTCTCCCCTGCTGCTGGGAATGCACACTGGTGAAACCACTGTGGAAATCACTTTGGAGATCCCTCAGCAAACTAGGTCTAGAGGTAACATTCCACCCAGCTATTCCTCTTCTGGGTATTTTCCAGAAGATCTGAAAACATCATTTCCCATTGATATATGTGCAACCACATTCATATCACAATTTGTAATTGCTAAATTGTGGAAGCACCCCAAATCTCCATCGACTGAGGAATGGATAAAATAATAGTGATACTTTTACATAATGGAATATTACTCAGCTATAAAGAAAGACAAACTCAAAGCTTTTCCAGATAAATGGTCACAACTAGAGGCCATAATCATAAGTGAAATAAACCGGACCTTCATGTGTAAGCAACGTATTGTCTCACTATCGTAAGATGCTGAAAGAGTGAATAAAAGTTAGGAGGTATGATAGACATTGTGAAACAAAAAGAAAATGGTCAAAAGTAAAGAGCAACAGGGCTGAGGGAAAAGAGAAGAGAAAGAAGGGAAAGTTATGTATGTGTGTATATACGGATGGTTAACATAGTTGTGCTACTGACTTCTATTTTGGAAAATTCCCTCAAGCTCCTACTTATATTCCCATACTTCCTTGAGTATACCCTTCCTTTGTTTGTAAACCAAATAAATATGGGCTGCCCAAGGAAGTCATTGTTCAAACACAGGGCATGTGGAAACTGTAAGAGAGTAGGATCCTCCTGGAGCCCTGACATCATTTTAAATATCTCATTTATTGAAACCTTCACCATCCACTCATTTGGGAGATTGCAGACCTTATCAAGCCACAGTAACTAGGGGTTGTTTAACCTGACATTAGATTTAAAAACTAGAGATGCGTAGAAAATGAAGAAAACCTTGAATGAACAGTATAAGAAAGAATTAGAGTTAGGTGCATATGCTTACACTTATTGATCTTTTGCTGTTTGTTGATATTGGTATACCTTTTGGAATGTATTGAATAAATGTGGTAGTTGGTTCTTACGCTAAAAAAAAGAATGCATGAAATAGACTCAAAGGTATGAGCAGGAAGTTAAAATTTCCATCAAAAGATGACAAAACCACTTTAACAAATCATAAGATAGACTTTCAGATCTTGAAGTTAGAATTGCAACTAGTGATTCTAAAAGGAAAGGTCTCTGAAGAATAACAAGAACCAGGAAATAAAATTCAACAATTGCAAGACGATACCAAGAAAAACAATACAAGACTGGTAGCTTACAACAAAAAGGCAGGAGTCCGCACAAATGCCATACAATGAACATTTGCAGAAGTAATAGCAGAAAATTTTCCTCAAATGGGAAAGGAATCTGACATAGAGTTAAATGAGCCATATAGAGCGCAAAAACTCAAGTCTACATCCTGACATATAATAATCAAGATCCCAGAAATGCAGCACAACAACAGAATATTAAAAGCAATTAGAGAAAAGAAAAGGATCACCTATAAAGGAAAGCCCACAAGAATCATGGCAGACTTTTCAACACAAACCCTAAAGTCAAGAAGTGTTTGGAATGAAGTATTTCAAGTCCTCATGGAAAACAACTTCTAACCCAGTTTGGTGCACACTGCAAAACGATCTTTCAGAATTAATGGCAAAGTAAAGGCTACCATGCAAAGAAGAACTAAAGAAATTCATGACGACAAATCCAACCTTACAAAGAGCGCTGAAAGATATACTAGACAGAAATACAAATGACGACAGAGAGAAAAATGGCCACAACTCCAAGTAGAACAGCAGAAATAAAGCACAGAGCAAGTCAATCAATTAAAAAGAGAGGAAAAGTAAGTAATCAATAGGGAAAAATAACATGAAAAAGATAAGCCAAAATATATCAGTTAATACCATTAATGAAAATGGTCTCAATTCACCAATCAAAAGAAATTGACTAGCATAGTAGATCCAAAAACAAAACCCAACATTATGCTGTATACAAGAACCGTATGCAATCAAAAGGAAATTCATGGCCTGAGTGTCATATGTTGGCAACAAAATTCCATATGACAGGACCGCAGAAAACATAGCTATTCTGTTTGTAGACAATGGCCCTTTAAACCAAGAATGATCAAAAGAGATAAAGAAGGTCACTACATGCCTGTTAAGGGAAAAGTGGAAGAGGAACAGATACCAGTCATAAATATATAGGCACCAAATCTGGGTGCACACAACTATACAAGATATATTGATAGACATGGAAGATCAAATATGTGATGGTACAGTCACAACAGGTAAACGTAGCACCTCATTGTCACAAAGACACAGGTGAACTACACAAAAATTAGCAAAGAAAGAACACAACTGAACCAAACTTGTCAGCAAATGGACTTACAGTGTGTTCCACCCAACAACATCAGAATACACATTGTTCGAAGTTGCACATGGCTGTTTTCTAAAATAGACCATATACTAACTGTAGATCATGCTTAAGTAAATGCAAAAGAATTGAATTTATGCCATGCATATTATGTGACAATAATGCAAAGAAATTGGAAATTACTGACAAAACAAAATGCAAAAGTCAACAAACACATGGAAATTGCACAACACCCTTCTAAACAACCAATTGATCACAGATGAAATAAAAAATGAAATTAAACAATATCTACAATCAAAAAATGCAAAAACAACTTACTGGATCCTGAGGGATGTAATGCAGGCAGTCTTCAGAGAGAAATTTATAGTAGTGAATTCTTATATCAGGAAAACAGATTAAGCACAAATGAACAATGTAACGCTGCACCTCAGATTTCTAGAAAAAAAAGAGCAAGTGAAGCCCAAAACCCAAAGAACAGAGGAAATTATAAAGATCAGAGCAGAAATGAACGCAACTAACACTAAGAAAAGAAAACAAAGAATCAATGAATCTAAGAGCTGATTCTTTGAAAGAATAAATAAAATTGATAAACCCCTAGAAAATCTCTTCAAAAAGGGAAAGAAGAGAACCTCAAATTATGGAATAAAGAATGAAAAATGTGAAATCACTACAAGACCTCAAACCAAAACGACAGAAATTTACACTGGTTGCTATATTACATACTGTTATCTTCGAGAAAGCTGCTCAGTCCACTAGACATAAGAATGTAAGACTGATCAAACAATCGAAGACAGTAACTAGTAAAAAAATAATAAAAATTATAAAAAGAGAAAAAATATTGGAAATGATACACAGCTTCACTGCACAAGATGGTAACAGTTCAACAGTGGTTCTTATACTGCATATTGTTTTCAGAACAGTCATTCTGATTACTAAATTCAATCATGCAACATTTGTCAAGAAAAAAAGAAAATTTTAACCATTGACTGTTCCTCTCAATAAACCACAAACATCAGCAGTGCATCTATTCCAGCTAACCTTATATGTACGTATAAATTTTGTTTCTCACTGTAAAAAAACAAAATGACAAACAAAATACATAAACAAAACAGCAGAGAGAGCAATTAAAAGGATACCAAATTTAAAAACAGGGTGATAGGATAGTCACAATGGTTGTTATATTACATAACGTCATTTTCAAAATGGTTGCACAGATTACCATATATAGGCATGCAAGATTGATCCACAGTTACACATTAGCAGTTCCTTTTAATCAACCAACAGATATCAGTAGTACAATGATCCTAGCTATCCTGTGTGTGTGTATATGTTTTTTTCCCTCTATCTTCTTTCTTTTTCCTCTCCTTTCCTTTATCCCAGTTGCTCCTTCTTATCTGAGAAGTTTCTTTTCCCTTTCACGATATCTATTGTACCTTCCAGCTTTTATTTACTCTTTCAGGTTCTTATAGTGGGAAAGGTATACGATGTTTAAGCATGTGAATCTGATTTGTTTCACTTATAGTAGCCTCTAGTTGCATCCATTTACCTATAAAAGCCTCTAGTTTATCTTTCTTTACATCTGAGTAGTACTCCACTTTATAAAAATACCACATTTTTTATCCATTCCTTAGTTGATGAACATTTGGGCTGTTTCCAAGATTTAACTACTACAAATTGCGCTGCTATAAACATGGGTGCAGATATTTCACTGTGGCATGATGATTTTCAGTTCTTCTGGAAAAATACTCAGGAAGGGAATAGCTGGAATGAATGGGACCTTTAATCCTAATTTACAGAGGAATCTCCAGAATGTTTTTCACAGTGCTTGCACCATCTACTCTCCCACCAACAGTGGAGAAGAGTTTCTTTTTTCCCACAGCCCCTCCAGCATTTGTTAGGAGTTGACTTCTTGATGGTAGCCTTTCTTTCTCGGGTGAGATGGAATCTCTGTGTTGTTTTAGTTTGCATTTCTCAAATGACTGAACATGTTGAACATTTTTTCATGTGTTTACTTGCCATTTGTGTTTCTTCATGTGAGAATTGTGTATTCATCTTAGATGCCCATTTTCGTATTGGGTCTTTGAATTAGGGGCACCAGACTTTTAAAAATTCTTTATATGTTCTAGATTGGCGTTCTTTGTCTGAGAGAGAGTTGGCTAAATTGTTTTCCAAATTCATGCATTGTTTTCACTCTGATATTGATTTCTTTGAATGTGCAGAAACATTTCAGTGACATGAGGTCCCAGTTGTTGATTCCCTGAATTATTTCCTGTCCACTTTGTTTTTTGTTCATGAACTCTCTCCCTAATCCTATGTCTTCATGATTTCTACTTAATTTCTCTTCCAGTAGATTTAGTGTTTCTGCTCTAATACTTAGATCTTTGATCCATTTTGATTTTAGTTTAGTGTGTAGTGATAGACATGGGTCTAGTTTTGATCTTTGGCATGTGGAAAGCCAGTTTTTTCCAACACCATTAATTCCAGAGACTACCTTTCTTCCAGTGGACATATTTTGCCCAAGTCAAAGATAATGTGACTGATTGTGTTTGTAGTAATGTTTGCACCTTCTAAAATGTACCATTGATTCTCAGGTCTGTTTCATTGCCAGTACCATGCTGATTTTACCACAGTATCCTTGTAGTATAATTTTAAATCTGGGATTGTGATGTCTCCTGCCTTTCCATTGTTGTCCAAGATTGCTTTTGCCATTCTAGGTCTCTTCTATTTATAACTGAATGTTAGCAATATTTTCTCTAGATATGTGTGGTATGCTAAGGGTATTTAGATCAGAATTGCATTAAATCGTTATGACGTTTTTGGGAGTATGACCATTTTCACAGTGTTGGTTCTTCCTACCCATGAGCGAGGAATATATTTCCATTTGTAAAATCCTCTTCAGAGTCTTTTTCAAACTAGTGTAATTTTCACTGTACAAATCTTTTACTTCTTTTGTTAGGTTTATTCCTAAGTTTTTGAACTTTTGGATGCCATTTTGAAAGGTATGTTTTCCCTTATTTCTCACTCAGTAAGTTTGTTTTTTGTATATAGGAATGCTATTGGTTTCTGAGTGTTGACTTTGTATCCAGTGATGCTACTGAATTTGCTGATTAATTCTAAGAGTCTTTTGGTGGAGCTTTTGGGGTCTTCTATGTAGTGTATCATGTCATCTGAGAATAAAGATCATTTCGCTTCTTCCTTTCCTATCTTTATTTCTTCTATTTCTCTCTCTTCTCTAATTGCTATGGCTAGTGTCTCCAGAACTATGTTGAATAGTGGTGACAGTGGATATTCTTGTCTTGTTCCTGATTTTAAAGGGAAAGCTTTCTGGTTTTGTCCATTTAGTATCAGGTTTTCTCTTGGGTCGTCATAGACGACTTTTTTTCAGATTGAGGTAAATTCCATCTATGCCAATTTTCTGTAGGGTTTTTATCATGAATAAGTGTTGGACTTTAACAAAAGCATTTTCTGCACCTATTAAGATGATCATATGAGTCTTGTCTTTAGCTATGTTGATATGGTGTATTATATGGATTGATTTGCCTATATCGAACCATCCCTGCATTCCGGGGATTAATCTCATTTGATCATGGTGTATTATCTTCTTGATGATTTGCTACATTCTATTTACTAGTATATTATTGAGAATTTTTGCATCTATGTTCACTAGGGAGATTGACATATAGTTCTCTTTTTTGGTTAGGTCTTCTGCTTTTGGTATCAGCATAATACTTGCCTTCAGGTGTAAAGGAGAGAGAATTCTTTCCCTTTCTATTTCTTTAGATTTTGAGAAGTATTGGTATGAAATTTTCTCTAAGTTTCTTGTAGAATTCATCTGTGAATCCATCAGGACCTGGGCTTTTTTTTGTTGGTAAGTTTTTTATTATACTTTCAATTTCATTTGCCAATACTGGGTTATTCAAGATTTTTATGTTATTCTTTGAGCTTCGGTAATTCATACGGATCCTGGAATCTGTATATTTCCTCTGTGTATTCCGTCCAATGAGAGTAAAGAGTTCCACAGTAGGTGTTGATGATCTTCTGAACTTCTACACAATCTATAATTATATCACCCCTTTCATTCCTTATCATATCGATTTGAGTTTTTTTCTTTCCTTTTTTGGATAAGGTCGGACAGGGATTTACCAACTTTATTTATTTTTTCAAAGAACGAACTGTTTGATTCATTATTTCTTTGCAACGTTTCCTTAGTTTCAACGGAATTAATTTCTACTCTGATCTTTATAATTTCCTCCCTTTTTCAGGCTTTGGGATTAACTTGCTCTACTTCTTCTAGAAGTGTGAGTTGTAACAAAAGGTTCTTTATTTGTGTTCATTCTGTTTTCCTGATGCAGCAGTATCCACTGCTATAAATTTCCCTCTCCAGACTGCTCTCATTTTGTCCCACAGGATCTGATAAGTTATATCTGCCTTTTTGTTTGATTGTAAATAGTGTTTAATTTCTAATTTAGTCCTTCTGTTACCAATTGGTTGTTCATGAAGGTGTTATTTAATTTCCATGTGTTTATGGAGCTTTTGCAATTCCTTTAATCATTTATTTCCAGTTTCATTGCACTATTGTCCTATAACATGCATGGGATAATTTCAATTCTTTTGCATTTGATTAATCATGTGCTATGTGTTAGCGTGTGGTCTATTTTAGAGAATGTCCCATGTGCAGCTGAGAAGAATGTGGATTCTACCGTTGGGTGGAATACTCTGTAAAGGTATACTAAGTCCATTTGTCTACACATTTCATTTAGTTCAGTTATTTATTTGCTAATTTTGTGTGCAGTTGTTCTCTCTCTTTGTGACAATGGGGTGTTCAAATGCCCAGTCATAATTTGCTTTTACTTCTTAGATTTTTCATATCTGTTGAAATGGCTTATATAATTGGGTGCTCCTACATTTGGTGTGTATATATTTATGATTGTTATCTTTTCCTCCTAAAGTTTTCCCTTAACGAGATCTAGTAACCTTCTTTATCTCTTTTGATTGCTGTTGGTTTGAAGTTCACCTTGTCTCAAACTGCATAGCTACTCTGTTTTTTTCTGGGTTCCTGTCACATGGAATATTGTTTTCCATCCTTTGACTGCAAGTCTACGGATTTCCTCTTAAGTTAAATGCATCTCTTGTATGAAGCATATTGTTGGATATTTCTTCTTGATCTGTTCTGCCGGTCTGTTTCGTTTCATTGGTGAATGGAGGAGCTGGGGATATAGCTCAGTGGAATAAGTGCCTGCCTAGCAAGCGCAGGGTCCTGAGTTCAATCCCCAGTACCGCCAAAAAAAAAAAAAAAAACATTGGTAAATGGAAGCCCTTTACATTAATCGTTTTTTCTGACATGTACTGACTTCTCCTTGTCATGTTATTTTCCCACTGTTGGATCTGTACTTTCCCTCTCTGTGTAACTGCTTAAGTGGCTTTGTAGTTCTTCTCTATTGTTGGTCTTCAGATTGTTGTCATTTTTAACCCTGTGTAGAATATCTTCCAGTACACTCTGTAGGATTGGTTTGGCGCTCATGAATTTCTTCAGTTAATGTTTGCCATGGAAGTATGTTATCTCTCCATGAACTTTGAAAGATAGCTTTGCAGGGTAATGCAATCTGGATTGGAAGTTCTTTTCTTTTGGGATCTGAAATACTTCACTTGACTCTCTTCTTGACTTGATGCTCTGTATTGAGAAGACTGCCATGATTCTGATGGGTTTTCCTTTATAAGTGCTCTGTTTCTTTTCTCTAACAGCTTTTAATATCCTTTGCTTCTGCTCAATTTCTGCAATTTTGATCATTATGGGTCTGGATGTAGATTTATTTTAGTTATGGCTAATTGGCGTGTATGTGCCTCACTTTATGTATATAAGTTTCTTGTCCTATGCTTGGGAAATTTTCGGCTAGTACTGCTACAAAGAGTATTTTTGTCGTTTGTGCTGTCTCTAGCTCTTTCCTTTATACCTAATAGCCTTATATTGTTATTCTTTGCCTCATCTGGCAGCTCGTGAAGTGTTATTTGATGTTCCTTTGTTATTTTTGAGAGATATTTTCTTTCATTCTTTCACTACCTGCAATGCTGTCTTCAAGGTCTCAGAGTCTATGTTCTGTTTTATTCAAGTAGTTCTTCCAGCTTTCAATGGAATTTTTAATTTCCAAAATGTCCATCTGAATCTGTTTCATTCATTCCAATTCTTTTCTGTACTGGTCATTGAAGGTTTCAGTCATCTTTCTGTGCTCCTCTTTTTTTAAATCTATGTCCTCTTTTGAGATGCCCAGCAATTCTTTGATTTTGTTTGTCATTTCTTTTTTCAGCTGAGCAATGATTTCTCTTCTGATTTACATCTTCTTTTTGTCGTATTCAAATCTCTGTAGGGTTTTGGGGATTCAGGTTCATTCCTCAGATGTCAGCAGGGCGAGGAGCCAGAGGACATGGGCACCCAGACAGCTCAACCAGGCTTCCTGAGACCTGGTCCATCCAGACGGTAGTGGAGCAGGCGGGTAAGAAGGATATGGTTGCCCAGGCGGCTCACTGAGGCTTAACATCCAAGGCCCCCAGCCCCATGTGGTTAAAACTAATTTTTGCGTGCTGACCCGGTCTCACTACTTAGTTTATGCTCACCTTGGACTCACATAGTAGCACATGAAGTGTGAGTTTTTGGTTAATCTCTTCACTCATCCTCCCATGTGCTGGGGCTATAGGTTGAAAATTAAATTTTTTCTAGTAAAACCATAAAACCAAAATCCAAAGATGAGTGAAAATTAAATATTTTTCATTGGCCCATATTTCATCACCTGCTCTAAGAAGCCTTTACTCTTAGTTTGGTCTTCAACAGGCCAACAGAAACTACAGAGAGAAATATAGAGGAAGGCAGGAATAAGAAGGAAAGGGCGGTGGAGTGAGCAACAGTAGTGGGATGAAATAGACTGTTTGGGATACACTGTGAACACCAGATCCCAGGCCATGGAATTAGGAATGAAAACACATAGCTTCTCATCTGGTGTGTGCCTGGCTCTGTATGGGCACCAAACTTGTAAGAGTTTGAATTGAAATCCTCAGTTTTGCTTCCCGGGAATCCAATTTATTTTTCTTTCATTTTGGCGGGGGTCTGCACAAGTGAAATAATTTCTGAGAATAGGTACCCTGAAGAAATTATTTACCTGTAGCACAGAAGTGGTAAATTTGCTCAATGTTTCTATAATGGTCCTGAAATTTAGAGAGTTGGACCCTGAATAGGACCCTCCCACTGGAGCAAGGGGTCTTGCACTTCCTAGCATATCTCACTGATGACTAGATGCACTATACGTAAGAGCAGATGGCAGTCCTTAGAGCCTGGGCAATGAATCTGCAGACTGGCTGAGGATCTTGATTGCTACAGTCATGGGCCACAACATGGATTCTAGGTATGTTAGTTCATGGGGAGGACATCATGCCAAGTGTTCTGGACACTGTAAACCCATGGTGGTACAATGAGGATTTGGGATACTGTATTTTGGGGAGGAGACTGGAAACAGGCCAAGCATTTCAGATATCATCATCGTGGGGGATGTTTCACACAGGGATCTGGGTACATTAGTTAGTGAGGGAACCTGCTGAGGTTGCACCCTCCCTGAGGGAACACATGAGGATTATGCACACTACAATCCTGTAGCCGGTGGAAGTTTCTGGGTATCATCATTCTCAGGATGGTCACACTGATGTTTCTGGGTAACAGAGTCCTTGTGAATCATTCTGGATAGTTAGTCCTTATGGAACATCCAGAGGATTTTGCATTCTGTAGTTGGCAAGGTTGTGTCTCTGGGTACTGCAGTCCTTTGATCATACAGAGTCTTTGGGTTCTTGGAAGGAGGGGCCATGAAAACATAAAGCTACTGTAGTATATGTGTGTGCATGGAGAGGCTTTATGATACTTTGGTGTCATGAGGGGGTACGAAGTGTTACTTTGACAGGTGAGATCCCCAAGAAAAGGAACACACGTGATGCAGACATGTGTTAAAAAGGCAGGCAGCAGCAAGAGACCAGCCTGTGTCTTTATTGCTTAACTCATTTGCAGGTCGTTATCACATATTTACATTCTTCATGTTTAGTGGACTGGTGCATGTGTAGTTGTCCACTGCTGAGTCAACATTGTATAACAGTTCCCTGGTCTGTCCTGGTGCTACACACTGGTGTTGCATCCTCAGAGCTGGCCAGAGGGCTCCTTATCTGCTCTAAGCTTTAAAGTCTGAAGCAATTCATCTGGACTTACATCCCAGGAACCAATGCCTCAAATATCAGCAGGACATCATCCCTTGCAAGCAGCCCAGAGAGCCGACCCTTGTGCACAGACCACAGCAGTCAGGGAAGAGCAGAACACTATCCATCCCATTGCCACCACAGGGCAGCTTATGGCTAATCAGCTCCAGGGGCATCCCAAGAGTTCCCTTCCTTAGTGAGCGGGTCTTCCTACAAGGCTTGGACGGGAGACACTGCCACATCCATTTCCTGCAGGGCTTGCACCTGCATCTTACGGGTCAGAGAAAGAAATACGACATTACCCCTGAAGAGGGCACAAGTGCCTTCTTGTACTGCAATCTGGAAAAAAGATCCATGCGGTTTTGCGACACCACCTCTCTCTTTTGAGATGTCTCACCTATGAGCAACGTCAAAGCCTGCTGGTTTCACATGCAGGGTCTGGGACATATGCGGAGCAAGGACTTCATCTTGGAGGGATGGTTCTGTGGATTCTGACTCAGCAAGGCCATTGGAGAAAACCACCAGGCCATGCGCTGAGTGTGGTGCTGACTGTGACACACGGCATCCCAGTTGAGGAGTGTTTCTGCAAGGGTGGGTGTGAAAGGGTCCTTGACATATGGAAATCCCCATGTGTCCATTGTAGGTAGGTACAACCACCCCATGTTGCCACAGACACATAAGGCTTCCACAGTGGGCCAAATGTTAGGCACCATACTGAGTTTCTGGCCATCCCACCACCTGTTTGTACCAGTATTCAGTATTCAGAATTACTGACATCAGGGGAGTCCACCCCACAGATCCATTTCACACTGACAGGTTAATCTGTCGAACACAAAGCAGGGCTGTATCCAGCAGTTTTACTGCAATTCCTGTTATCCACTCCCAGCCATTGTACATAACAGGTACTGGTCTCTGTGGGGGGGTCATGCTCCTTCAGATCAGTGCCTCAGTCACCTAGCTTCATTGATCCCAGGCAGATCTAGTTCAGTTTTGTGCCACCAGTCAGTCCAATTGAGCAGGGATGCTGGCACAGTTCACTTCGAGAGGCCCCCTACTGCACTGGTCAGTTCAGTGCATACCCAACAATGTGATTCTTGGTGCATACAGGCAAATGTACTTGTCAAGGAGAAAATACTGTTAGTGTGACTCATCCTGGTTGGAAGGATGGGGCAGAAAGAGCAACCTTTATATGTTGATCCCACCCTTAAAGGATACAGGCCACATGTTTGTCCTGAGATAGGATTGTGGTAGCAATCATTATAGCCCTGGCTTAGAATACCACACCTAGGTTCCCACTGCTACTGGAGGTAGGGGAGTCAGGGCTGGGTCTACTTCCAGCAGGGGGATGGGCCACACAGCCACAGCATCACCGCCTTTCAGAGTGGTGTCTCCAGTGCTCGCTGTGGCAGCACATACACTGGAGTGGTGGCTCCAGCATGCAGTGGAGAGCACACTGAGGCCTTTGAGATCCAGGTTCAAGGTCAGGGCATGAGTAATCCTCCACCGCAAGCTCCAAGAGAAACACCCAGTCCCCATCAGGGAATATGCAGGCCAATACCAAGTCTATGGATAACAGCCTCATTGCTGTATCCATTCCAACATGGGGAGATTTAATTCCCCTGGTATACTTTAGAGTGTGCAAATGAATGAGTTATGCTCTCAGGAGGTGATAGAATGGGCTGCCACCTATATTTTGGGACAGGTCATTGCACTGTTGGGCTGCTTGAGGTAAGACCTCTATCCACCCCATGAACTTTGGCGCCAAGTAGACCAGTTTGGTTTTAAGGAGACCACTGTGTCTCTCAATCATGCTACCAACCTGTGGCTGATGGGGCTTTTGGAAGTTCCATGTGACATCATTGTCTGTGGCCCAGTGTTGACCTATGCACCGGTGAAATGGGTTCCCTGTTCAGACACTATCCTTAGTGCATCCCATATACAGCCATCATCCATTCTAATGCCCTCATGGTATGGGCCTGGTTAGCAGAAGGAATGGGGTAGGCAAAGCTTACATGTGTGTCTGTATCCACAGTCATCGAAGCATACCTACGTCCCCACAAGAGAGGCAGAGGTCCAAAGCAATCCACTTGCCATTGCTGTAGCATTATTCTGCCAAGCTGTGGGCACCCTTCACCTCTAAGGTGTCAACTGAGCCCACTGGGGACACACCTTTACCACCGTCCTTGATTCAGCAACAGTCAAGTCCAGGTGCCACTGCTGTGCTACACCTTGCATGGTACAAGGTCTTACCCGTCCCAGTTTCTTGGGGAGCCAAGGTGCCACAGCAGAAGGTCACCTTTGGAGAGCAGCTGTTCTCATCAAGGCATGTCGTAAGTCATTCCTGAGAAAGAAAGGAGGCTTATGTCCTGAAACATGATAAACTACACAATTAGTTGTTTCACCATGTTCACATAAGTCTCACCAAAATGCAGTATCCCATGAGAATATGCACCCTACCTGCCAGTCCTGGGCTTCCCAAGCCAGTACACAGAGCATCAGCTCTGGAGATATACTCCAGGGTGGTGTCACTACCCAGAGGGGTGCTTGCAGACGTGTAAGGCAATCAGAGCTTAACATAACATAGATACAATATAAATATAAATTCAACATAAATACAAAGAAACACTCACACAGAGTTCGGCTTGGTCCAGGTGACC
The DNA here is from genome assembly GCA_004027595.1 of Dinomys branickii. NCBI lineage: Eukaryota > Metazoa > Chordata > Mammalia > Rodentia > Dinomyidae > Dinomys > Dinomys branickii. Next base: position 20,542 of record PVLD010021919.1, read on the forward strand.
AAATCCTGTGCCACCATGCCATGACGCAATGTTGGACTATGCAAATAGCTTTATGGCAACACCTGGAAGCTCCACTGCCTCCTAGGTGAAGGCAACTTGATCCTCTTTGCATGATAGCAATGGAGAAGGCATTAGCTAAACCCACAACATAATGGTATTGACACAACATCAGAGTCAGATGCAATCTAAGCCTACAATAGGCACTGCTGCGTGAAGCAGGGGAGTCCCTTCATTCAGTCCCTGGTAATCCACAGTCATTCCCCTGTCCCATCAAGCATGAGCCGTGCCAGGGAATTCAAAGGGCTACACTGAGGACATATCAACCCTGCTTCCTGAAATTTCAAGAGAGTCTGTGCTATTTTCTCATGCATGTCAGGGAGTCCATATTGCTTCCTGAACACAACCCACATAGTCCGTGTGACAGTCTGCATGTGGGTGCCCTTGGGTTATTGTTTTTGCCGTTGGTTTCTCAAGCAGAATTCACCCTGTGTGGTGTCAAGCTGAGCACGACCATCATTATGTCCATTCCCAGGATATACCCAGCAAGTGGGCAAACATAGACATCATAAGGGAATGGAGCCAAGTACCCCCACCCTGTGTCAGGTGGGCTGTCCGGACAGTGATGCCCTGAATGTGTCTGAGTGGCCATGAATCAGTGCTGACTCAGCTCCAGCATCTACCAGCATTAACCATGCTGTAATACTTCAGGGACTAATGAATAGCCATTTCCACATGTGGCCTCTGCTGCTCCAGGGTCCCCACTAAATTGGTGCCTCAGCCTGCATCCGAGCCTGGGTGAAAGGAGGCAGAGTGTCTTCCTTCTCTTTCACTGGTGCTGCTTTTACATTCAGTCCCATTGGCCAGTACTGACACTTGGGGCAAAGTTGCTGTCAGAGTCCGCAACATGTCCAAGGGCTGCCTGTCTACCTTCTCCACACCTAAAGCAGCAGTCAGCAGGTCTGTACAAATTTGGTGCTGGCTGATATTGAGCAGCCCTACTGTATATCTTTTAGGAGTTGGTCCAGTGCCTGGGGTCCACCTGCTTTTATCCCTTTGCTTATAAAGTCTCTATAGTGCATGTAGGTCTCACCTTACGTTAGTTACTTCAGCACACGGACCCAGGCCAAGACATCAACAGCTTCATGGACTGGGAGATCTTTTTTAGGGGCTACAAGGGCTGCCAATTACCTGAAAGTTTCAGCTGGTCTACTACCCAGGATCATGTCCTTCATGCATGCACTTTTCAGTTCTTCACCGGGGCTACTGTACTGCATAGCAAACATCACTTGGCACAAGCCCATTTCCCTCAGCACAGAGGTTGTCCAATTCATGACTTGCTCTGGCTAGTCATCTGCATTCGCCAAAGCTAGGGAAGCTACTGCCATTAACCAGTGTCTCAGTTACTCTTCTCTCATTGCTGAGAAAAAATACCTGATGTCCAGAATTAAAGAAGGGAAGGTTTATTTAGTTCAGTTTGTGGAGGTTTCAGTCCCTCAGCTGGCTCCAAGGCAGGGTGGCATGGCACAGGGGCAATGGTTCAAGGTGGTGGAAGATAGCAAATGCAACAGGGGCAAAATGGGTTGGGGTAAGAGCAAACCTATTTTCCTCCCTCATGTTGTAAGCAGGCTACCACCCCCTAGGGGAGGTACAGCACTCTCACCATCTCCCTACCCTCCTCTAGCACAGGATGGGGATGTTTACAAAGTGAGGACCCTGGACCCTGCTGAGTCACTTCATTTAACTCCTAAGCTTTTCAAGTTGACACACAGTGTCAACCATTACAAGTCCACTTACCTGCCTGTAAGACTGTTCTCAGTACATCCTGCACAACTCCATGTGTAGGAAGGGTGTTGGCTATACTAGCTATTTGGGGCAGCTCCTGTGGGCTTAACTCTGTTGTCAGCCCTGTCAGCTCACAGGAACAGCAGCCATGTGCGCTCTCTCACCCACTTCTTGCTTTGTTTTTCCAGTTTGCACAACTCCATGGCTATGTAGGTTGTGTATGCTGTACACTGGGAAGAAGTGGGCAGACCTCCCGGCCGTCCTCCTTGGGTGAGGGCTTCCTGTACCTCTACCTTCTGGTGAATGGCAGGTGTTGCATGCACATGGAGGGGGCCATCCTAGGACACCTTTGAGGTGGAAACTTACACTTTTGCAGACACTGTGGGAGAAGGCTGTAGTGTCTGGGCCTCTGAACATGACACACACAGAGGTCAGCACCTCCTCCAGGTCCTCTTCAGCGTATTGCACTTGCCCTACTTGCCAGATGAGGACTTCTGCTTCTTATCCCATGTGGCAGAAAATGGTGAAGAAAAGCTAAGCCACCCGCCCAGCCAACTCATGGAGGGAGGGATGTCATGTCTAGCACTTCCAATGCTCTCAAACATCCCCTAGCTCTGGACAGACCATGTCTCAGTCCTGTGGAAACTTCCAACCCACCAAAAAGGTGACCATAGATAACCAAAGTGCGGTGGGGGTGCATGTTGAAACTCCCCTGGGGCTCTTCCGCTCTGGCCGGTACTGTTTCCACAGCCACTGGAGAGGGGACACTCGCCTCACCATTCTGCTGGCTGCCTATTGCCATGACTGCGGCCTGAGGAGGTATTTCGGCAGGTAAGATCCACAAGGAAAAGTACACACGAGGAAGACATGAGTTCAAGAGGCAGGCAGCAGTGAGAGAGCAGTGTGTGTTTTTATTTTTTAACTGTGATACAGGTGGTTATCTCATGTTTACCTTCTTCCACACTGAGTGAACTAGAGCATACATGGTTACTGTACATATTTAACTCTAAAATTGTTAAAATATTACAATCTGAATTACAATTTAGTAACTTCCAATTTTTATAAAACTGATTGATACCACCATGAGTTAAGCTTTCCTCCCTGCCACTGTTTCAGCCTATTAGGTAAACACAGTGATGGCCAGACATGGTTGTACATGCCTCTAAACCCAGAAGCTGGCAGGCTGAGGCAGGAGGATCACCATGAGTCTAATGCTAGTCTGGACTACATTGTGAGATCAGGACCAGCTTGAACTACATAGTGAGAATGTGAGAATGCAATAATATGATTACCAAAAATATAATTGCATCACAGCATCAGGGGAAAAAGGCACTTGCCTCATTACATTCAATACAATTATTCTCTCAGAAACAAGACAACTGCTGACAAAAATAACTTTGAAGTGTTGCTACTCATAAATAATACCATCACTTATAATTTTGCAGAGGTTACTATAGGTCATGATATCCTCTTGGAGTGAAGTTATGGTCAAGCTGGTTTATGGCAATCAGAAACTCATAGCACTTTGCCTTATTATCGGTACATATTTGTAATATACGGTAGAAAAATTATCACCAAATTAAGCCATTGCAACATAAAGAGGGAACGCACAAGTATGATTTTAAGAAACAAAAATTTTACATAAATGAAAATTGTCTTATTATGTAAGAAAAGTAGCCAAAATTATGTACATTATATAATATACAATGTTGAGATATGTTACTATATCACAATATGAAAAACAGAGCTTGACAATTTGCAAGTTCGATGAAAACTAATCAACTTTGTCAAATAAACATTTACAAGTCTCTGAATAAGTATGTCTTAATATAACATATGGCATCAAATTGAAAAATACTGTGTTATTCACAATACAGAGTGTACACACCAAAAATTTACAACAAATATAATGGGAGAATCCCAACAATTAACAAAAAGGAATTAACAAAATATTTTATGGCTTACAACTCCTTATTGTAAAGATCAAACAAAACTTACATAGATACTAACTCTAACTGAAGGTGAAAAACACACTTTACCATGTTTAACTAAAAGATATTATGTATCAAGCTCAAAGACACAATACCTAATTATGCAAACTGAACATTTTTATATTGAATTCTGAAGAAAAATAATCCGGATATTTAAGTAATTTACTGAAAAACCCATAATGTATGTGCCTTATGATATTTCTATCTGGGACTGTATTTTCTGAAGAAATACTGCATTTGGAATTTTTATTAATGATTCCTACAGGTTTCCACTACATGAGAAATTCTCACAGGATAATCAAAATAAGCCTATATATATATATAAACTTTCTCTCCAGTGAGACCATTTTAACAATACATGTGTGTGTTAAAAGCTTTCCCACACTTTACATATAGTTTCCATCCAGTGTGAGTTATGCCTTGGCAAAGACCAGGAATGCTGAAAGTTTTTCCACACTGCTTTCACATACGGAATTTATGCCAATCACCACCTGTGCTAAAATCCTTTCCACATTGCATGCATATACATGTGTGCTTTGTCCTGTATAACTTCTTTCATGTGTTTCAGAAGTACTTTTTATGGTTAAAGCTTTCCCACGTTGCTTACATACATAGGGATTTTCCCTGTGTGAGTTCTTTCATGTCATTTATAATACTCTTGTATAAAAAAGCTTCCCAACATTGTTCAGTTTCTACCAAATGCATTTTTAAATGTAGTTTACATTAAGTTTTTATACTAACAGCTTTTCCACATTGCTTACATACACAGGTGTACTGTCTAATGTGAGTTCTTTCATGTTTCTGACAATCACCATGTTTGATGACAGCTTTCCCACATTGCTTACATGCATAAACTCTGTCATGGGTGTGAATTCTTTCATGTATTTTCCAATAACTTTGTGTTTTAAAAGCTTTCCCACATTGATTACATATATAGGTTTTCTCCCCAGCATGAACTCTTTTATGTACTTGACGCTCATAATGTCTTCTAAAAGCCTTCCCACGCTGCTCACATGCATAAGGCTTTTCCCCAGTGTGAATTCTTCCATGTTTCTGACAAGCACCATGTGTGCTAAAAGCTTTTCCACACTGCGTGCACAGATAAGGTTTATCTCCAGTGTAAATTCTTTCACATATTTTACACTGACTTTGTGTACTAGAAGCTTTCCCACACTGTTTACATACATAGGGTTTCTCCTCAGTGTGGGTTCTTTCCTGTACTTGACACTCACAATGTCTTCAAAGAGCCTTCCCACACTGCTTACATGCATCAAGTTTTTCCCCAATGTGAATTCTTTCATGTTTCTGACCAAAATTGTGTGCTAAAAGCTTTTCCACAATGCCTACATAGATAAGGTTTCCCTGCCAGTATGAATTCTTTCATGTCTTGTACAATGACCTTGTGTACTAAAAGCCTTCCCACACTGCTTACATGCATAAGGTTTTTCCCCAGTGTGAATTCTTTCATGTTTCTGACAACCACCATGTGTGCTAAAAGCTTTTCCACACTGCCTACATAGATAAGGTTTCTCTCCAGTGTGAATTCTTTCATGTATTTTACAGTGACTTAGTTTACTAAAAGCTTTCCCACACTGTTTGCATACATAGGGTTTCTCCCCAGTGTGGGTTCTTTCATGTACTTGACACTCATTTTGTCTTCTAAAAGCCTTCCCACACTGTTTACATGCATAAGGTTTTTCCCCAGTGTGAATTCTTTCATGTTCCTGACAAGCACCATGTGTACTAAAAGCTTTTCCACACTGCATGCATAGATAAGGTTTCTCTCCAGTGTGAATTCTTTCATGTATTTTACACTGACTTTGTGTACTAAAAGCTTTCCCACACTGTTTACATACATAGGGTTTCTCCCCAGTGTGGGTTCTTTCATGTACTTGACACTCATTCTGTCTTCTAAAAGCCTTCCCACACTGCTTACATGCATAAGGTTTTTCCCCAGTGTGAATTCTTACATGTTTCTGACAAGCACCATGTGTGCTAAAAGCTTTTCCACAGTGCATGCATAGATAAGGTTTCTCTCCAGTGTGAACTCTTTCATGTATTTTACACTGACTCTGTGTCCTAAAAGCTTTCCCACACTGTTTACATACATAGGGTTTCTCCCCAGTGTGGGTCCTTTCATGTACCTGAAACACATAATATCGTGTAAAAGCCTTTCCACACTGTGTGCATAGAAAAGGTTTCTCTCCAGTGTGAATTCTTTCATGTATTGTACAGTTACTTTGTGTACTATAAGCCTTCCCACACTGCTTACATACATAGGGTTTCTCCCCAGTGTGACTCCTTTCATGTATTTGGTAATCACTATATATACTGAAACCTTTCGCACAGAGTTTACATACATAAAGTTTCTCCCCAGTGTGAATTCTTTCATGTATTGTACAATCACCTTGTGCACTAAAAGCTTTCCCACACTGCTTACACATGTAGGTGCTTTCTGCCCTGTGATTTCTTTCACAGACCTGAACATCGCTGTGTGTGCTGGTGGCTTTCAAGTTTTCCTTATACACGAATTTCTTCTTCCTAAGGTGAGTCCTTTCACTAAGATCAGTGTAGGATTTGCCACACTGGTCATGTGCATAGGTTTCCACTTCAGTCTTTGTCTCTGCATCCTTTTGTAAGGCACAGAAATCACTGCAGGTTCTTCCATGTTCATTACACTTAAACAGCTTCTCTTTTGATCCCAAATACTCAGACCTCTTCATTCCAGTGTGATCTATGGTGGGCATATTTCGTGGGTAGCATTTGTGCAACTCTTCATTTCTTTAAACAAACAAACAGTAAACAAATGAACAAGCCAGTCACAATAAAATGGGGTTCTATATTGTTCATCACGAGTTCTCTTTGAATGCTCCAAAGAAATTCTGACAATTAACTGAATGCCCTGGAGGATCCCTCTAAACAGGCCATTTTCAAGAGTGGTATTCACTACACACATACATAGGGTTCAATTTTAAATTGGCGCATTTTACAATACCGAAGGCTTAGTTTTTTCCTGAGCCATTGATATACATGTGTATCACATGCTGAGCATTTTGATACCTTTTCACCATCACCTCCCTCTTGTCTCCTTACACAGTTTGTCTTATCTCCAATAAGACAGGCTTTCCTTTTTTAATTTCTTCTCCTTTACTTTATTCCCTCATGGATATTTTTGGTTCCTCAAATAATAGAAAGCAAGTGCCCTTTCACGTTCTGTGTCTGACCTGTTTCACTTCACATTGGGGTGAAGGACTACCCATTTATTTTGGCAAAAGACATGACTATCACTCATCTTTGTGGCTGATTAGAGAGCACAGTTTTGTCTTTCTGTAAGTTCTGGGGATATATCACAGATCTCAGTACTGAATTACATCTCCAGATATTTTATTTCTTATTTTAAGAAAGAATCTCATTGATGTGTAAGTTGCTCAGGCTGAATTTGAACTTGCCATCCTCCTGAATCAGCCTACCAGAGTGCTGGGAATGTACCACCATGCTGAGCCTATCCAAATTTTTCTTTATACATTCATCCAATGATAGACATTGAGGCTAATTCCATAGCTTAGCTCTCATAAATTGTCCTGCTTTGAGTATGCATATGCACATATCAGTGTAATATGGTAATTTACATTCTTTGGGAATACACCCAGAGGGTATTCTTGGATCAAACGGAACTTCTGTTTTCATAGTGGCAATATATAGCACTGTCCATAATGTTGCCTGCTCCCTGCAAGAATTTTAAAATATGAATGGACTCAAATGTCTGTAACATGGCTTGAAAACACTTGTTATTAGAACATTAGCATTCATTTGTACTTTGAATACTGCTTCAAGGTTAGCAATCTTTTTACACAGTGAAAAACTCACATATAAATAGAATAGATATACGTATACATAATAGATATCCTGATGATGTGTTTCTGTCAAAACTCATAATTTATTTTTCTTCATATATACTTATACACAATCCCTAAATGCAATTTCCTACACTTTCGGGAATTGACCATGATGGAACATCTTATGAACATATATGTTACTTATTGCAAGGCATCAGCACTCCATTCCCAACACTGGAATACTTCTCTGCTCAGCTGTCAGATTGTACACATTAAAAGTACAGAGATCTTTGGAGAATACTGTGTGATTAAATAAATTTGAATCTGGCCAATTTCCCTGTGCGTACTACCATTCTTCACACCAAATCTTGAGGAACATTCCTTTTCCTTTTCAGTGTAGATTACCTTAGATTTCTCCAGTGATTTTCATACTCTTCTTTCCAGTTATCCCAGGCTCTTCCTGAATCACAGACAGATAAATACAAGGAGATACTATATTAGCACACAAAAATGAACAGGTTCCAGTTAGATTCATGGCATAACATAAGCAGGCCTTAGATATTGTTCAAAATGTTTTCAAAGTCTGTTTAATGAAACTACATGGCTGAGCAACAATGTTCTCTGTGTGTATCACTGAGAAAGTGCTCTCACCTTACCTAGAGCAGCCATGTTCCTAAAAGTGTCCCTCATCACATCTCTGTAGAGCTTCTTCTGAGATGGATTCAGCAAAGCCCACTCCTCCATGGTGAAGTTCACAGCCACATCCTCAAAGGTCACTGCCTCCTAAATAATCACACATATGGTTCTTGAAGGAAATTTGAGAGTCACAGCCTGGGATCTTTCAACTCCTCTCAGAAACTGTTGAATTGAAAGATAGGTATGGTGGTGCCTGTCTGGAATCACAGCACCAAGCAGGCTGAGGAAGGAGGACTGCAATGCATTGGATTCTACTCTGGGCTACAGAGTGAGCTCAAGGCCAGCCTGAACTGCATCGTGAGACACTATGTCAAACAAACAGCAAACAAACAAAGAAGCTGTATGGCTGCTGAGTCCTTCAAATATTAACTGTCTCGGTTATCAAATCCATGTGTACGCACTTTTTTTCACATAGCAATCTGATGCTAGGTTGCCATTCTGGATTTCACTATCGCTTGTCAAACACTCTGCCCCTGAGCCACATCACCTGCAGTTTTAACATCCTTTATTTGGCTTTTCATAGAACTTAACAACACCCGTTATAACTTTGGCCATATGGGAAAATATTGAAAATTTAGGAATTCACTGTGCATTTAACAAGGCAGAGGTCTATGCAGATGAGGTGTATGAGACCCGGCATCACAGACATTTAAAGTGTCAGATCCTCTAAGTCTGCTACTAAAAATAATGAGATCAGTGACCTAGCACATCCAGCTGCACCCACCTGCACCCCATACTGTGAGTCAGGGTCTTCCCACAGCCCATCCTCGGGGTCTCCCCACACTGCTATAGATGGGGCTGTGCTGGGGCCACCCAGGATGGCACTGTGGGCAGGCAGTGTCACAGTGCTTGCAGGACACAGGGAACTCAGAACCAGCCCCGATGCAGCATATGGAAAACAGAACAAAAGCACCAGGGAGGCTGTGGTTCCCTGTAGCTGGTTCTGGCCGCTTTCTTCCGGACCTAGTCCCGATTCCATCCCATCCCCAGCTTGTGTGTTACATCACCATTGCGTGGCTTCACGGACTCCCAGAGGCCTTCCTGTGCAGCAGGCAGCCAGTAGAAGTCACAGATGGCCTAGCAAGGTGCAGGATCTCCAAGGCCTCTGGACGGGCACTTTCTCGCCAGGACAGTGGAAGCGCATGCCAAAGTTGGCCCATCTGATTGGACAGTTCGGACAGCCCACCTCTTTATCGCTGATTAGCTGATGTCGCAATGCCCTACTCCAAGCCAAAAATAAGTAGAGAAACAAACTCCTCCCTGCGTGTATAGAGCTCAATGATACATTGTAACTCAGGAACTTCTGGAGCAGGCGCTTTCCCACAATGTCAGGCTCACCTTACCCAACAGTGATTGTATTGAAGCAGTTTATTTCTGACTTTCCTGAGCTTCCCCGTTTCCTTTCTGAATGTAGTGCGAGGTTACTGAAGGAGTCACTTGGAGGCTCAGAAGTTTCTGTGGTCAGTATTCTATAGAGGAATGAATACCTCGAAGTAAGAACACATCACGCATGCAGGTAAGGACACGACAAAGTGGAATGGAGGAGGGGT
>PVLD010021920.1:0-30396 GCA_004027595.1 Dinomys branickii
ATCTTCATCTTCAAAACTTGTTCTGGGTGGGGTTGAGTTTTGAGACTGCGTTTTGTTCCTCTGTTTTCCCATTTTTGGGTATCAGATTCAAAATGTGGAGCTATAAATTCCACAGGCAGTTCAGCAGGCGGAGGTCTGCTGCAAAGGCTGCTCCAATGATTCCTTCTCTTTGGGAGAATGTCCCTTAAGCTTTCTGCTGCGATTTGTTCTTCTGTCTTCCCTTTTTTGGGTATCAGATTCAAAATATTGAGCAAGAGATTCCCCATGCAGTTCAGCAGGCAAAGGTCTGCTGCAGAGGCTGCTCCAATGACTTTTCTTTGGGGGAATGTCCCTTAAGCTTTCTGCTGAGAGTTCCGCTTAAAAGGCTGTACAGATGTTGGTTAGCTACTCCCTAGCGAGAGACCTAGGTGAGGTGTGTAAGACCGCTCCCCCGCCCTCCCAGGGTTCCCTGCAGGTATAGGGATGGATCTCCTGCCCCACTCGGTGATCTGGTCGCGAGCGCAGATAGCTCACCAGTTTTCGGAGTCCCTGCAGGCAGGAAGGTTCCAAGGTGCCAGTTTTTTGTGCTATGCTCGCAATCCGCCGCTCACAAGCACTTGTTTCCTCGCGCTCTCCGGGTCTGGGGGAGGGAGCGGGATGCTCCGCTCCTATGCTGCTCGCGCCACCCAGGCCGAGGGTCTAGGCTGCGCAGCCTGCCTGATGCACGCAAAATGTGAGACTGCCGGGCGTTGCCGCTGCTAAAAAGCCGATATCTGTCGGGAGTCGCTGGAAAGCTGCGCCGGCTCGGGAGGCGGGAGGGACCGACCTAGCTGTGCCCCCAGGGCGCTCGGACCCAGCCAAGCCCCCTCCCCGCGCCGAGCCTCTCCGGCTCCCAGCGTCTGGGGCTTTCCCACGTCTCGCCACGGCAGTTTGGGCCGCCCTACCGCATCTCCCCCGGCAGCTCAGAGAAACACGTTCAGTTTGATCTTCCCAGCCGAGGTCCCGGCATTCACGCTAGCCAAGTCTGTCTCGAGCTGGTGGTGTTTATGAAGGAGGATCGCTCCTTTGCTGCTCACCTGGTCGCCATCTTCCCGGAAGTCTCTGTGTCTGCATCTTCTAACCTGTTCCACTGATCTTCAGGTTTGCTTTTTGCCAGTACCATGCTGATTTTATCACAGTAGCTTTGTAGTATAATTTCAAATCAGGGATTGTGATACCTCCTACCTTTCCTTTGTTTCTCAGGATTGCTTTTGCTATTTTAGGCCTCTTCTGGTTCCAGACAAAATTTAGGAATGTTTTCTCTATAGGTGTGAGGTATACTAGTGGAATTTTAATGGGGATTGCATGGAATCTGTACAAAAATTTTGGGAGTATGGCCATTTTCACAATGTTGGGTCTTTCTACCCATGAGCAAGGAGTATCTTTCCATTTTCTAAAATCCTCTTCAATCTCATTTTTCAGAGTACTGTAATTTTCACTATATAGATCTTTTACTTCTTTTGCTAGATTGATTCCTAAGTATTTCATTTTTTTAGATGCTATTATGGAAGGTGTGCTTTCGCTGATTTCTTGCTCAGTCTGCCTGTCATTTGTGTACAGGAATGCTATTGATTTTTGAGTGTTGACTTTGTATCCAGATATTCTACGGAAGTTGGTTATTAAATCTATGAACCTTTTGCTGGAGTTTTCGGTGTCTTCTATGTAGAGTACCATGTCATCTGCAAATAATGATAATTTCGCTTCTTCTTTTCTTATCCTTATTCCTATTATTTCTCTCTCCTGTCTAATTGCTCTGGCTAATATGTTCAGAACTATATTGAATAGTGGTGGTGACAGAGGACATCCTTGTCTTCTGATCTTAAAAGGAAAGCTTTCAGTTTTTGACCAATTAGAATGATGTTACCTGTTGGTTTATCATAGATGGCTTTTATCAGAATGAGGTAAAGTCCATCTATTCCAATTTTCTGTAGGGTTTTTCTGGTGAATAAGTGTTGGACTTTATCAAAAGCTTTTTCTGCATCAGTTGAAATGATCATGTGATTTTTGTCTCTGGCTCTATTGATGTGGTATATTACATTAAATGATTTGCATATATTGAACCAACCCTGCATTTCTGGGATGAATCCCACTTGGTGATGGTGTACAATCTTCTTAATGATTTGCTGCATTCCATTTGCTAGAATTTCATTGAAAAATTTTGCATCTATGTTCATTAGGGAGATTGGCCTGTAGTTCTCTTTATTGGTTGGGTCTTCCTCTGGTTTTGGTATCAGGACAATACTGGCCTCCAGGAATGAGTTGGGGAGAATTCCTTTCTTTTCAAATTCCTTAAAGAGTATGAGAAATATATTGGTGTTAAATCTTCTCTAAACTTCTTATAGAAACCAGCTATAAATCCATCAGGACCTGGACTTTTCTTCATTGGTAAGGTTTTTATTACATGTCCAATTTCATTTGCTGATATAGGGTTATGCAGGATTTTCATATCTTCTTCCTTCAGTTTTGGTAGTTCATAAGTATGAAATCTGTCCATTTCCTCTATGTTTTCCATCCTGTGAGGGTAAAGATTTTCAAAGTAGGTACTGATGATCTTCTGAATTTCTACAGGATCTGTAGTGATTTCATGTCTTTCATTCCTTATTGCATATATTTCAGTTCTTTCTTTGCTCTGTTTAATGACGTTGGCTAGGGTTTTATCCATTTTATTTATTTTTCAAAGAACCAACTCTTTGATTCATCAATCCTTTGTATTGTTGTTTTAGTCTCCATTGCATTAATTTATGCCCTGAGCTTTATAATTTGATGACTTCTTTAGACTTTTGATTTGATTTGTTCTTTTTTTTCGAAGCTTGAAGTGCGGCATAAGATTGTTGATTTGTGCTCATTCTGTTTTCCTCAGGTAGGAATTCGCTGCTATAATTTTCCCTCTGAGGGCTGCTTTCATTGCATTCCACAGGCTCCTGTAACTTGTGTTTACATTTTCATTTTCATTTGAGTGTACATAATGTTTAATTTCTGCTTTGATTTCATCTGTGACCCATTCATTGTTCAGGAGGGTGCTGTTTAATTTCCATGTGTTTATGGATTTCTTGCAATTTCCTTTGCCATTAATCTGTAATTTCTTTGCACTATGGTCCGATAGTATGCATGAGATAATTTCACCTCCTTTGCATTTCCTTAACCATGTTCTTTGTGCCCACATATGGTCTATTTTAGAGAATGTCTCATGTGCAGCTGAGAAGAATGTGTATTCTGATGCTGTTGGGTGGAACACTCTGTACAGGTCTACTAAGTCCATTTGTTCACACGTTTTGTTTAGTTCTCTTATTTCTTTGCTAATTTTTTGTCTAGTTGATATATCTCCTTGTGATAATGGGATATTGAAGTCTCCTGTTATGATTGCATGGCTGCTTATTTCATTTTTCATGTGTGTTAAAATTTGTCTTATATATTTGGGTGCTCCTGTGTTTTGGTTCATAGATGTTTATGATTTTTAGCTCTTCCTTTTGAAGTTTTCTGCTCACAAGTATTTAGTGACCTTCTTTATCTCTTTTAATTGTTCTTTGTTTGAAGTTCCCATTGTCTGCAAACAGAATAGTGACAGCTGCTTTTTCTGGGTACCTGTTGCATGGAGTATTTTTTTCCATCCTTTAATTTTCAGTCTATGAGTTTCCTTTTGATTTTGTAATTTCTTTGCACTATGGCCCAATAGTATGCATCAGATTGGCCCGTAGTTCTCTTTTTTCTTTTAGAAAATCTGAAGAGCAGCTGAAGAGGACACACCATGGAGAGGACAGCAAGCACAACAATGGCACAGATTTCTAAAAGTAACATAGCACAGAACGTAAGGCATAGTCCAGCAAGGGCTGCAAGAAAGGCACAATTTCCTTTTGAGTTAAATGTGTTTCCTGTACATAGCATATTGTTGGATTTTGTTTTTTGATCCAATCTGTCAGTCTGCTTCTTTTGGTTGGTGAATTGAGTCTGTTTACATTGATGGTTATAAGTGATATGTATTGCCTGATCTTTGTCATGTTGTTTTCCTGCTATTCGTTTCTCTTGTGTCCCTCTGTTTAATTGCTTGCTCTGCTTGGTGTTTCCTTTCTGTTGTTGTTCTTAAACTTGTGGTCTTTTTCATCTCTTTCTAGAAAACCTTTTAGAACTCTTTGTAGGGTTGGTTTGACACTCATGAAGTTCTTCAGTTGATCTTTACCGTGGAAATATTTTATTTCTCCATTAATTTTGAAGGATAGTTTTGCAGGCATCAATCTGGGTTGGAAGTTGTTTTCTTTCAGAACCTACAATATTTCACTCCAAGCTCTTCTTGACTTGATGGTCTGTATCTTTTCTCTCACAGCTTTTAATAATCTGTTGTTGTGTTGAATTTCTGGGACCATGATAACTATATATCTGCATGTAGACTTATTTTGGTTATGGCTAGTTGGAGTTCTATATGCTTCACTTACCCAGATGTCCAATTATTTTTCCATGCTTGGGAAATTTTCTGCTATTACTTCTGCAAAGTTTTTTTTTAACATCATTTTTGCTGACACCTGCTGTTTCAGTGATACCTATCAATCTTACATTGCTTTTCTTTGCTTTGTCTTGCAGCTGTTGAATTGTTATTTCTTGGTTTCTTGGTATTTTTAAAAGATCCTTTCACGTTCATTCACAGCAATGCTGTTTTCAAGGTCTGAAAGTCTATGTTCAGCTTCATTCAAGCAGTTTTGCCAGCTTTTGATGGATGTTTTAATTTCTTGGCTATTTGTTTGGGTATGCTTTATGCATTCCTGTTGTTTCCTATACTGTTCATTCAAGGTTTCCATTAATTTACTATGCTCCTATATTTTTTCCATGTCTTGTTTAGATGTGCTAAGCAAATCTTTCATTATTGTTGTCATCTCTTTTTTTACTTCAGATATTATTTCAGATCTGATGTCCTCTATGGCCTGATGGAGTTGTTTCTTTACTTCAGCTGCTATCATTTCAGAAATTCCAGGTATAGGACTTCCAAGCTTGTCTGTGGCAATATCTCCTGGATTTATTCTGGGAAGGGTAGAAGTATGAGGTTGCAGTTTGCTCCTTCATTTTTTCATTTTCAGAGATGCAGAGGTTCCCTGGAGCTCAGCTTCACTCCCAGGGTGATGTTGCAGTAATGGGGCAAGGACCCAAAGGTCCCTCATGCTTGGTGTGACTCCCTCAATGGTGTGTATGTTCAGGCAGTGTGTGATCCCCAATGCTCCCACAGTTTTCTGTGGCTCAGCATGGTTCCCACTCAAGGGTTCCCCAAGCTGTCCAGGTTTCAGCCCTGTTTCCACTGTGGTATACTAGTGGGTGGGTGATGGCCACCGTGTCTCCATACACTTCCACTACCTTGCCTGGTTCCCACACAAGTGGGGGATTAAGTGTGCAGTCACTGAGTCCCTCAAAGGTGTCTCAGTTTCAGCCTAGCTCCCCTGAGGGTGCGGGGTGGGGGCAGGGAGGAGCACCCAAGTCCCTTTAGGTTGTCTGGGGCTCCCCTTGGCTCCCAAGTTGGTGGGACAGAGGTGGGGTCAGCTGAACAGAATTCCCGCTGCCGTCCTAGGTGCAACTCCACTCTGACAGGAGGGGAGATGAAGGAGAGGGGTTCGGGGAGCGAACCCAGGCCCATAGAGCTGGGTCTCTACCTGGTCCCAAGCTGGTGGGTTGGGGAAGGCAGCAGCTCACCAGAGTTCCAGCCGCTGTCTGAGGCATGGCTCTGCTCTGATGGGAGTATGGGGAGGAGGGCAGGGGTGGGGAGTGTATTCCAGGCCCCTAGAACTCTCTGGTTCTCTGCCTGGTCCCTAGCTGATATGTGTGGGGGGCCACAGCTCACCGGAGTTCCTGCTGCTCTCTAAGGTGCAGCTCTGTTCCGACAGGTGGAGAGGGGAGACCATTTGTTTTTGAAAGCAAACAAAATACAGGTATATAACAAAATGATGTTCACAGTATACAATATTCAATAAAACTTAAGAGATGTACGAATAAACAGAAAAATGTCACCTAATCCAGGCGATGTATGTTAACAGGCCCAGTCACAGAAAGGACAGATCACATGAATCTAACAGTGACACTAAACAGCTATTACAAATACAGTCAAAGATTCGCAGGCAAAAAATTAACACAGGAGACAAATGAAAATACATGAAAAGAATTAAAGAAAATTTGTAAAGATTACAAAAGTCTCAAAAACTGCTAATAAGATTAACAGCAGATTACTGTATATGCCACAGAAAAGATCAGTAAACTTAAATGCTTGGCAATAATAAAAAAACAGAACAGAGAAAGGAAAGAATCACAAAATGAACAGAGCATAGGTGACATGTGGAATCATATCAAGCGCTCTTTTTAGTCTCAGAAAGGAGTTAGCAAAATATTTGGAGAAATAATGACAAAAATCTTTTCAAGTTTGATGAGAGTATAAACCCACAGATTCACAAAGCTCAAAGAACCTAAGCAGGATAAACATCAAAAGACCCGCAACAAAGTACATCACAATCGAACTGCTGAAGTCCAGTGATAAAGAGAAAATTGGAAGAGCAGCCGAAGAGGACACACCATGGAGAGGACGGCAAGCACAACAATGGCACAGACTTCTAAAAGTAACACAGCACAGAACGTAAGGCATAGTCCAGCAAGGGCTGCAAGAAAGGCACAACTGCCAGCCTAGAATCCAACACCCAAGAAAATATCCTTCAAAGTAACATTAAGACAAATCTTTTCAGAGAAACAAAAGCTATGATAACATATATCATCAGCAGAGAGTCACTACAAAGAATATTATAGAAAGTTCATCTGGCTAAAAGTAATATCAGATCAAAATTCAGGTCGTCACAAAGCAGTTACAGTTTCTAGAAGTGGTGAATATTTGTGTTAACTAAAAATTAATGTGTAGTGGCAGAAAATCAGCCCATTAATTACCGGGTATGGGAGTAAGAGATTATGAGTGGGAATAAGAAAACATTTTGAGTAACAGATACGTTACTCTATACAGGCAGTCTAATTCACATTAGTTATACCTCATGCAGGTGTCAAAATGAAAATACAATTTACCATGAAATATTTTGCATTAAAGCAATGCATTCATTTTTCTTCCCTTTGAGACAAGTTGGTTCAAACTCATGATTTTTTTTTTTTTTTTTTTTTTTTTGCCTCAGCATCCTAAATACTAGGACTACAGTTAAGTGCCACTATTCCCTGCCTAGGAAATATGTTTTTACATGCAATCAGAACCACTGCTACCCCCCAAAAATCTCTAACCAATCCTGAAAGACACCCTCACAGCAGTTTAATCCAATAGCAAATCATGAAGGACCAGTAGAGTAATTTAAGTATAGTTTATTGTTTTCAAGAACAGGAGCAATTATTGGCATGCAGAAATTCCTACTGCATGTTGCTAAATTCTGTAGTCAGTTCTGTGCTCTCACTTTTATGTGAGCTCTTGGCAGCACTTGGCAAGGAGCCATCCATTCTTGCTGAAAACTTTACCCTCACTTGGTGCTCACATTGACCTGTACATCCCTGGTACTTCCTAAACTTCCTTACACTCGTTAGCTCGATATCTACAGGACAGGATGCCTCATGCTTGGACCACTTCTCTATCTAAACCTACACTGTTGATTGCTTCACCCGATATGACTGCTTGAAATATCATCAAATGTTGATAGCTATCCATATATATGTCCATCCTGGACTGTAGCCTTGAATTCCAGAGGTATTTGTCCAAATGAATTGTCCTCATTTCCATTTGTTTAATTGAAATGTCAAACTTCACATGCACCAAAATAAAATCCCTGCTGTCTCTTCTCTTTCCAGCCTGATCCAGTTTCCTTCATGTTAGTTAACAATTCCTTTTCCAGTTGTGTATATCAAATACCTTGCTTTATACCACTGGCACCTGGAATTTCTGTTAGTTCTACTTTGAAATACATCCTTTATCCAGTAATTCAACATCTCCATCACCAGCACCATCACCCTTCACCCACAATGTTGCCAGAGCCTGCTAACTAGCTTTCCTAACTTCATCAGTGTCTCAATTATTAAGAGTGCAGCATAAAAATGTACACACACTGCCTTATTTTTCTGATTGGTTTCCTATTTCTTTCCTTTGTCCCAAGCTCCATGCCAGTTGCCCTAGCTAGCTCACTGCTTTTCAAGCACATCAGGAAAAATCATTTCTAAGGGTTTGCTCTTCATCCATGTACCTGCATGATTTGCCTACTCAGGTAGCTCTTCAAGTGTAACTTCTTGATATAGACTCCTTCCCTGTGGCTCTCTGCAAAACCGAAGCCAGACTCCAGGCCTTCACAATCCCTTAGTATCCTCTCCCCTACTCTCAATTCACTTATTTCTAAAGCACTTGTCACCTTCTTGTACATTTTTAACTTATTGATTTTACTATTTGTCTCTCAACCTCCATGTAAACGGCACTGTTCAAAGGTTAGTTTACCTGTTTTGCTCATCACTTTATATTAGGAAACTTGATTTCATTGTACACATTCAATAAATAAATTTGTGAATTAACAAAACTAAACGAAGTGATTTTTAACAAAATAAAATACTTTTCAATTCTTAATAAAGTATTATAAATGTTTCTATAAATAGATTTATATTTTAATTCTAACATTGTGAAATGACTTCAAAGAATGTAATTGTTAATGCTCAAGGGCGTCAGCATGTGACTAAGTTTTAACGACCACACATGAAATAAAGCGCTATGTCTGAGCTGAAAACTTACTAAGAAGAGCAGTGTTAATAGAATCACCATTAGTCCTCAAACCACAGGGATACTAGTGACTTTTGCTACAGTTAATAATATAGCTGCTCCTTATCTAGTGGTTTGCTGATACTTTTTTCCCTTACTTTAAACCTGACATATAACTTAAAATGCGGCTCCAGGGATATTTTTCCTCAAGTCCATAGCAGACACAAGCACAATCAGACAGACAGCAGACAGAGAACAGTCAAGGGAGGAAACACCGCTTCACGGGCTTTGCCTTCTGAACCTCAGAGCTGCATTTGTAGGTGTTTCTCATTCTAAAGATCTTCACTAAAAGAAAAATGATATGTCAGTATTCTACTGATTATTTTAATGATTTACATTGTCATAATTACTACTAATTATTGTACCTTTGTTTTGCTTATTGAAATTGACTAATAGGGTGGGGCTGTACTGACTTTTGAAATTTAAACACAAACACACACTTTTCTGAGTTTACCTAAGAGAAGTTAATATTTATATGTGTTAGTGGTATAAGAAACAAAATAAAACAAAAAATTCTCCTCTTCCCTTCTAAGAGAAATGTGGTCAACATTACTGATATACACAGGTTGGTTTAATATTATCTTCTTTGTACCTAAAGTTTTCCATAGGCAAAGAGAAAGTTTATTTGGCTTTCTCACAAGGTAACTTCCCCCTTCTTCCAGTATATCTGACTTTAATCATAAAAATTTTAATGAAATGGTTTGTCTGAAATTAATACATCTACTTTACTTCACATTCAAACTCTGACCTCTCAGTGTAAATCAATTGCCTTGCACTGGCCCCCACTGTCTTCTCAAAATCAATTTCCTTCAGCAACCTTGCTTTGCTGGTTGAGCTCCTAGATACCTGTACAGTTTTGGAAAATTCTCTAAAGTGAGGCTATTTCTATATCCCCAGTTGCCTGCTGTGATTTTACCATACATGAATGAAATTCTCAACAATAGTTACTAAGATACATGACTCAAAATATTTACCAATAGCAGGTTATTATTTTCATTTCCTGGTTTCACCAGTCCCACGTGCTGAACACCATCTTCAGAACTAACAAAAACAAAACGCTTCTTTCCTTCCTATCCCATTTTTAGCATACCGTATTATCCTCGCCAAAACTCTCTGTACTAGCAGGGTCAGTTCTCCTAATTTTTCTCTCGCCTTGTTAAGCTCTTTTTTCTACAAATTCTTTCTTTGGTTGCTAAGACATGACATTCTAGATGCTGCATGCAGTACAAGAACAAACAGAGTCCATTTGCAAGAACTGCTGGACTGCTCAGTCCGGTTCTACTCAGACACATACCATGCTTGCTTGATGCTTCTGCTCTAATCATTTTCTATAGATCCTTAAATTGACTTCTTGTTTACCTTGTATGTTCATAGAACTCATGATGTTTTGAACGTTTCTTTTTTCATTCCCATGCAAAGATTGTATTTATTCTCATGGTTTCAGTGACATCGTTAACTCCAAATCTTCATCTTTAGCTTAGATGTCACTCATGTAGTTTAAATGTACTTATCTCGTTGGTCATGCAGTTCCCACAACTTGATATTATTTTACCTTTCTGAGCTTTCTTGTGCTCATATCGGTGCTATATATGCTTCCCTCATTGTTTCAACACGTAATTCATAAATCATCACTTTTGTGAAAACTTCTTTGAATCCGGTTGTTAGGCCCTTCATATCCAGGCTGGTAAACAATTCTAATGTTCACCATGATAAACAGTCATGGGAGAAGGAATAAATCTTGCATAATAAATAGAAATTGAATGGGGATGACTTCATGGAATTATTATACATGGTAAGGAAAGGATGATTTTGTTCATACTTCACCAATGTTTTGGCAATAATTATTAAATGTTAGTAGTAAAGTAAGTGATTCATAAGTGTGCATTGATTTGAATCACAGGGAACTGAAGGACTAGAAACTCAATCAGATACCAGTTTTTTTAATGCAATTGTTACTTCTACTGCAACTGGTTGACTTTATAAAGATTATTTCTATTCTTCATGGTTATTTATGAAAATATATGTATTAGAGCTTTAAAGAGAAATAGAATCAATAGTATAAACTTTTACATACATGCACATTTACATATGTGTAAAAGTAGACTGTAGAAATTGACTCATGTGGTTATGGAGGGCAGGAAGCTTCACAAGATGCCCTCTATAAGCTGGAAAACCAGGGTGAGATCTATAATGTAGTTAGATGGAGTCTGTAAAAATAACGACGAGAAAACCTGATGGTAACTCTGGGTGTGAGGCTGAAGCTCTAAGACTAGGGTTGGGGAAGAGTGGCAGGCAATGCTAATATAAACGCTGAAGTCAACAGACTGGGAAATCGAAAGCTCTGGTGTACAAAGAAGGAATATGGACACTGCAGGAAACCAGGCTACTAGAAATACCTAACCAGAGGGGTGAACAAAGATTAAGGACAAGACACAGAGATAATTTTTTAAAAAGGAGCCAGGGGGCTCTTGCCTCCAGTGGACAAAGACCCCTGAGCATCTAGCTCACCTTGATTTTATTTACTTAGACATAGGATCAAGTAAGTAGGGTGATAGAGGATTCATCTACCTCTTTGTATTTACAGGATATGCCCAGGTAAACAACCATATCCAGCTATGTTGACTCTTCCCTGAAGCTTGCAATATGCTAGCTTGCCAGCCTGTTACCTAAGAAGAACAGCTTGCTGTTTTTCTCCTTTGTGCTCACACAGAAGGTCAGTGAGGCCTCAATCCTCACTATCTAGTCTCCTACAAGACACTGCAACTCAACAACAACAAGAGCAACAAAAAGATGAGAAAGTTCACCTTTCAAAGTAAAGGCAAACCTATGGTGTGACTGCCTCAGCTGGCTGTTTGTCAGCATTGGAAGTTTTTTAAATTCATTTCATTGGTACACTTTTGACGCATAAAGGTCACATTCATCATAGGGAAGTAGTATCTGTGCATAATATACATCTTGATTCTTTTTTCCACATTCCCCTCCCCTCCCTTCAACATCTCCCTGCTCTTTGTTTAACAAAAGCTTTGTTTGTATTTTTTCTTTCTATCCTTTTTTCCTCTTCTCTTCCTTCCTTTCCCTCTCTCACCTCCTTTTTTCCCTTCCTGTTCTCTTTATACTTCCCAGTATCTGCTCTAAAAGGTTCACCATCACTGGAGTGGATGATACGTACCCATGTTAGTGAGGGTGTTGTCATGATCCTCAATCTTTGCATGTCAACTTGACTAGATTAAGAAACGCCTAGGTTAGGGAACCGTACTTCTGAGTGTGTATGTGAGGGTGTTTTCAAAGATGATTGGTATGTAGGCAGGGAGGAAGTCTCATGCTGACTGTGGATGGACCCATCCCATAGGCTAGAAGCTTGGATAGAGTAAAAGGGAAAGAAGGAGGATGCATTTGAAAAATCCCACCTGGCCTGAATTGAATATTCTTTCCATGGCCTATGGACATAAGACTCCAGCTTCTTTAGACTCCAATATTTTCAGCCTTCCAAAGCAAACTCATATCAGAAACTCTCCAGGAAGCTTCTAGGCCTGCAGTCTCAGACTGGTACCAATTCCTTCATCCCTCTTGTTCTGTGTTTCACGCTTCTAGACTGAGCAGCTATGGGATCCTCTTGCTTTACAGGGTATAGGCAGGCACTGTGGACTCTCCTACCTTTGATCTTGTAAGCCTTTCTAGTAAATCCCATATATGTTGCTGTAGTCAGGGTTTGCAAAGGAAACAGTTTATTTAATACAGGACACATAATTTATAGGATTATTTTATAATAGTTACCCAAAGAGTCAGATACAAAAGAGTGCAGGAAATCTGTCCACACACTGCAGACCCAAAGAATCCAGCTGAGGGTCTGGATCCCATGGCAATGTCCTGCATGAGTCCAGCTGAAGACCTAGAGCCCATAGCAATGCCCCTCATGAGTCTAACTGGAGGCCTAGAGCCCATGACAATGCCTCACGCAAGTCTGTTTCATGGATCTGCATTGGGAATACCCAGGGTAAGTGGTGGAAGCTAGAAAATCTGTGCCAGCAGGCTGAGGGATCTGCACTGGAGCCAGGAAGCAACACTCAAAATAAGGACCAAAGCCCCCTGGAAAAGTACCAGGGCCATCCTCTGTGAAAATAAGGGCCTAAGCTCCTCTGAGGATGAGAACAGCTGAGCTCATGTCAGGAAAGCCGGTATGACGAGCTCCTCTGGGGAGACCAACGGCCTCCTTCTTCCCCTCTAGGTCTCCTTTTCTGTTGTTGGCAACAGTCCTCAGGCGCGCTTTCCAGTACCAGGTGGATTCAGTTCAGCTGGGCATCACAAGCTGACCACCAGCTGTCAATCCGCCACACATTCTATTCTTTTCTTTTCATTCTATTACCAACGGAAACTTGGAATCCAATAAAATCAAGGCCAAAAGTAATGATATAATGGCAAAGACCTAACTCTAGGTTTGATGTTTTCTTTGGAAATGACAAGTTGATGACACATTTCCCAAAATAACGCAATTGTTTATGATTTCATAGTGATGACTAAGGTCAATAACTCTAATTATTGGTTTAAAAATATATGAAATAATTATCTAAACCTGATTGACAGTAAGATGTGGTACAATTAATTAAAACTGAATTAGAGCACCTAGAAGACAATATGAACTCTACTACTAAATATACACTTTAGCATATTCTTTCAGCATCAGTTTCTTTATCATTAAAATGACTGGACTAGAATGTTTAGATCAATTCTACTTCTGAAACCCTTTTAAAACAACATCAGCATGGAATCAAGGTGTGAAATAGGAAAGTGGAAAGATCAATTTAAAATGGCTTTTGGAAGTTATCTATGTACTTCCTCTTCTTTTTTAGTTTTCTGAAACATCAGGAATATAGTGGCCTCATGAGACTAAGTAGAAAGGATAACTCGGGAAGAGCTTGCAATGGTCTTTTAAGTGTCTGGAGCTTCAAGGTTGTACCTATCAGTCACACTGAGTGGAAAGCTACTCTCACTGTCACATAGAAGGAGACGGATAGGCTCCAGTCACCCTGAACCCTCCCACTCAGAGACTACTTGTACCCACAGTCTGAGGCTACAAGCAGCTGTCTATCTAAAACCAAGTCGGCTAATTATTAAACTGCTGTTCATCAACTCTAGATCTACCCTTCCAGCTCTGGTTCATGATACTGGGGTTTGGGACTCTAGAACAGCTTTTCTTTGCTATTGAGTTTTATACACAGCTCCAGGAATACAGAGCTCTAGACAGAGACTGGAAGGCCAGAACAGGACTTGAGGGACTCGTGTGTCTCTATTTCCTTGCCCTTCCTGTCGGCGATGCTCTATGTTTCAGCAGCCACTGTAGCAGCACCAGCAGTGGAGTCTATTTGCAGGTTTATTTTGGAAGTCTCATAATTCATTCACATCACTGCCTCCATGACAACCAAGAGCTGAGTGCACGCCTCCCCTGAGGGCAGCTCCAGGCCCCTTGTGGCTCACTCCAACAGGCCCACCTTCCTTCCTCTGTTCCTTTAGTCCGAGAGGTGCTGCTTTTTGTGATGCCTTTGTTGCATTACCTTCATGTTTTGTGATTCTCTTTTGTTTCTTCAACACCTGTGCGGCCACCTTCCCATACTGAATTGCCATCCTGAAATACTACTGTCATGTCACATTTCAAGATGTGACTTTTGCCAAGATGCCATATAGGATTCTGAAAGTTATCTTCACTTGTCAGTGATATTTCAGCACTCTCAATACAGAAGGATAAATGGACATCTCACATCCAGCTTGAGAAGATTCAGGAGGGTGATCATTAGGCGCCCATTGCTTAACATGGACAATCTTTATCAGTATTTACTGTCCAAGCTGTTAATATGTATCAGTAATGGACCAAGATTTCTTCAAAGTTCATGTTGTGATTATGTTTGCAATACACAGTGATTACACTTATCATGGGAGGTCAGTACATATATAGAACATGTGTTAGCTCTTTTTCATCCTTAACCCTCTCATCCCTCCCTCCAACTTGGTTCCCTTCCCATTTGCAAAAGCTCCATTTCCATTTTTTCCCCCAATTGCTCTTTTTCCATCCCCTGCTTCTTCCTCTGTCTCTTACTCCTCTCTCCATTTGAGAAAGACCTCCCTGCTTCTTCTCATCATTTTTATTTTGTGCTCTCTTTATAGCTTGCGCTTCTCATTTGAGAGAATCATGTGACAATCGAGTTTGTGAGTCTGATTTGTTTCATTCACTATGTGGTCTCAAGGTGCAGCCATTTACCTACAAAACCTTATAAATCATCATTATTCAGGTAAATATGGGAGGAAAGAAGGACTGATTTTACCAGGGGAAAAGACAAAGGCACAGGAATGTAAACACTTATCTAAGGTTTCAGAGAAACTCAAAAGAAGATTAAGAAATTTAACTCATGTTTCTACAGTCTTAGATTAGACTAGATCAAATGGCTTCAAAAGGTTAATTCTTTAAAATTTTATAACAAAATCTTGGAAAGTATTTTTCAATTTTTCCTGACAACAAGGGAACAAATGTCAGTATATATTTTGACTATATTAAGTTCCTTGCATATACTGTCTAGTTAACAATAAACTTTCACAAACCTATTCCCCTTGACTTCATCTCACAACTGCTATAGGATTTGACAATGTAGTTTCCTCTGTATTTCAGAGATGAGAAAATTTATACTACAGAAGATTACAGTAACTCACTTGAAATCATTTCCCTGATAGGTATGTAGATCCAAATTCATGTAAGAAGCATTGAATGTCTCTGTCTACTGCAAGTCTAATAATCTCTCCACTATATAAAACTGCCTGGGTAATATTATGTATATTAATGCTGATACCATTAATGTGGTAACTCCTTTCATTCTTTTTTACACAAAAAAGCATTCATCAACAATTAATATGAGTCATCAGAAGAGAATTATACTTTTGACTTAATTACTTTATAGTTGATAATATTTTAACTTGGCAAAGGCAGAAAGGTATCAACTGAATTCAAATTACCATAAGGGACAATAAGGAAAAATGTTACTCTATTACTGCAGGAAATCATTATTAAGCAAAATAAATAATGAAAGCAAACCAAGTCTTGCCAGTTCCTTTCAGAGAATAACCTTACTTTTCAGGGAATATATGTTATTAGCATCTGAAAGAAAACCAAGGTTTTGCTCTAAGCAGCAAACTCTAAGTTAATGTGGAAAGGATAGTGCCTCTTTACAATTCATTCAATAATACAATACTTTATTGAATAAGAAGCATGATTTAGACTTTATATATTGAGCAATTGTTCATCTGCAAAATGTCAGAATGCCAAAAAACAAAGGAGCAAGTCACAAAGGATTTCTAGTTTCCTCGATAAGACCTTATAGCAGTACAACATTATTCCAATCAATAGTTATATGTTAATAATAATGACAAAGTCATACTGTTCCCAATTCAACATTGAAAGCTAAATCTAGAAGCCACTTCAGCTTATATTTTTAGGAATTCAGTATGACTGTTTATAGTACATTCGAGTCAAGTAATGATGTGATATTTTATTTCAAACCATTGTAAAAGAAAATAGTATCAGAAGGAAAAATTCTTACTGTTTTAAATCATGTTGATAGAAAGGTAAAAGCCAGAGCCTGTCACACCCACAGATGACTGGAGGTGGGGATTCACACAGTACACTTTGTTGCAGTGGGTCTTGTGATAGAAAGACTGTGCGTAAGATTTCCAGCCCTGAATCAATCCATGGCCCAGTGTAGCCCTGTTATCAGGGTTTCAGAATGCTGTGGGCTCCCTCTAGAGAATCTTTCCAGGTTCTTGCTGTCCTGAACAAAGAATTTGGACAAGACAGACACAAAAGGTAGCAAAGTTTTTACATTTTCTAAAGACAGGAAGAGAAGTGTGAGAGCAGGCCACTACGAAAGAGAGACCACAGTGGCCACGACGTTAATGGCCAATATCTTGTATACTCGCCCTTGACTTCCATTCTCCAGGCTGATGTCAGGTCTAAGCCATCCTATCAAAAATCTGCTTGATTTTGCACCAGGAAAAATTGAAGACAGCACTTGATATCTTGGCTATCCATGACTGACAGGTGGCACCCATTTGCCCAGCTGGCTGGCTACGCCCTAATCTGCTTCAGCCCCAGCTCATCACCCTTGAATCTCTCCAAACCCATGTTCAAGCTTCCATTTCTATATCCCCTGTCTCATCACTATCCCTTTGCAGGATGCTGGTACTCTGTCAAGAATGGGAGGGTCCCCACCAACACTCTGTTCAGGAAAGCCACTATGAGACACCCACTTCATCCTCCTCTATGCATGCCTTCCTCATGCTTAAACTCCTGCTAAGTGGCCAGTGAGAAGCAGTTCCTCTTCTCCAAAAAAGCTGAGGGGGAAACACTGCTGGGAGAGCCCAGGAAATCTTCCATGATGTTCTGGCAAATCTCATGGACATGAGCATATGTGTTGTGAGTGGTAGGTTTCCACTCACAAGATCAACATGTCGGGTACAGGTGCGGGTAAACAGCAGGAGCAAAGTGCTGTCCTGGGTCTCCTGGGGAAGATAATTGCATAAGACAGCACAGAAAACATAGCTTACCTGTTGCTATTTCTATGCCTTCTAGAACTTGGATTACAGAGAGCTTGATATACTGTTCCAAGGGCTCCTTTCATATTCTGAAAATATTGTTAGGGCTCAGAAAATGATACCCAGTGACTGGTGCTGGCTTGCTGAGGGCCCTGGAATCTACCCCAGAATCTATTCCTTTTGACTTTCCTTTTTTCTCCTTATCACAGCACTGGGAGACGCTTTGACAAAGTTCTTTCGCCTACCTGAGTTCATTCACCAAAAGAAGAGTACTATTGCCTTCAGTCTTCTTGCCAAAGTTTCTTTAACCAAAGAAGACCATATTTATATTACAGGAAGAGAGACTAAAAATCTGTCAACACATGTTATGGTTTGTGTCTACATGTCCCCCCAAAATCCTCATGCAGTTATCAGGTGGCTTTTAGAGTTTATGACTGATCCATGATCCAGTGCTGGGATTATGGCTGTGAGAGCTATACCTGCCCTAGGGCAGATAGTTTGCTGGGATTATGGGTGTGAGCTATATCCACCCTAGGGCAGATAGTTTGTATATGTAAGGGAGAGAAAGAGGCTGCTGCTGCCATTCCTCCCTTCTTGCGTTTGTTGCTTTGCTGTGTACCACTGCCATGAACTATTGCCCTCTGCCCTCTGCCATGTGCCACTCTGCCTCACAGCCAGCTGAGTATGGACTTAAACCTTCACAAACTATAAACTAAATAAACCTTTCCTTCCTTCATTTTGGGCGTCGGGTATTTTGTCTCAGCAACAAGAAAAAAGCAACCAAGACAACACATCTAGGCAGGCTTTTGCCACACGCAACTGTTCCTTATTTTGGTTCCACTCAGTGTTCTAAAGTGAATTAGTTAATATTGTCATCTGTCTATTGCCTTTGCTCCCCACTTCCCTCTTGCCCACTGAGTATTTAAACTTCAACTATCTAAACTTTTCTCTTGAGTATCACTCTGGTATGTCTGCACATTAATAAATTTGAGTGTCATTTCTCCTATTTAACCTAGCTACTGTCAGAACACTATAGATCTTCCTGGAGTGAAGGTAAGGCTTTCCCTTTGGCTCTAAGCCTACACCCTAGCGTGTGGTGTGCAGAGCAAGTCGTCCTCTCTAGGTACACTTTCCCCAATAGTGCAACATTGTGAAAACTAAGGCAATATGTTGGCCTGATTAAAATTAATAGGGCAAGGTATTAGAAAAACGACTGGGAGATTCACAGAGATATGAATGAATGAGTGCTAACATTTTAAATTTATTCCTGTTGCATCAAACAATAGGACAGGCCTTGCCTACGCATGTCCCTCATCTTTTCTGATTTGAAAATGAGGATTTCCTTCAGGGTATTTCCAGTGCTCAAAAAGCATGATCACAACAAGCTCACGATGCCAGTTTCAGAGGGGATGTATGAGTATTAGAGGAAATGAATGGGAAGAGCGTGGGGAGCAATTTCTGCATTGCTTAAATAACAAGCAGAGCATTTAGGTACAGCTGAACCAGTGATAACTCCAAAACAGTCCTTCCCACATGAAAGATAAAGGATTTGCTGCCCTAAAATCGAGCAACTTCATATTTACCTTCCAACTGGATCTCTGGATTCACGTTTTCCTCCCAAGTGTAGATTTGTACCAGGTCACGAATTTTAAGGTCCATATGAGCTATTTCCTGTTGTCGGGTGCAAAAGCAGAGGCTCTGTGTTTATGTCCCGTGAACCTGGGTAAGGAGCAAGGAATGGTTTGGGAAACATGGCCTTGGCGCTCAGGTAGGCGGAGTCGCAGCGACAGAGTGAAAACATCTACTTTA
This sequence comes from Dinomys branickii, assembly GCA_004027595.1. Taxonomy (NCBI): domain Eukaryota; kingdom Metazoa; phylum Chordata; class Mammalia; order Rodentia; family Dinomyidae; genus Dinomys; species Dinomys branickii. The sequence continues at coordinate 19,142 of PVLD010021920.1, forward strand.
AACACCCCTTAAATCCTCATTCTTTTCCAGGCATACAGCCAGGAATTTTATGCGCATTTGTTATATCATTTAATCCTCAAACCCTAAGGAAGTTTTTTTTTTTTTTTTAATTTCCACTTCATAGTTGAACAAACAGTGGCACAGCCTCTTCAAAGTCACATAGAGAGCAGGTCAGAGCACTAGGAACTCGCTTATCTCCTTAACCCAGGCTTCTGCTGTAACTCTTGCCGCTTTCCCTGGTGAGAATCAAGACAAAGCGGAGGAGAAGTGTACCTAGGAGTTGAGGTCACATATTGGAGCAACTGAAAGAGACTTGAACTTTTAACCTAGTAGCAAGGTTGATGATAAGAGGTTGAGAGGGGTTGAATATCCAGTGATGCAGAGGGAAAAGTACGAACTTGGCAAAGCTTGGTTTTGTGAGAAGGACCAGCTCTGGTGCAGGCAAAGCCCTCTTTGTACACCTACGGAAGGCTCTTAGAAGCTGTTACATAGTAAGACATTATGCGGTAATACCTACAGTTACTCAAAATTACTAACAGAATGTTGCTTCCAGAAAGACTCAAATCAGAAAGCAATATTTCTAAGTCCTTCCCACGCTGATTTCCAAATAGTTGTTCTGAGACACCTTTATGAGAGGGGAGTCTAAATTGTTCTCATCTGTGTTTCACAAATATTCTGGTTGTTAAAATTTCCATGACTATGCTCAAGTTCTTTGACTCTTAAAGACAAATTAAACTATATTAGCTAGGTTTTTTGATACCAGGAATTTTGTTTTTGTCATTAATGGCAGAAACTTCCTATTTAAAGAAGATCCTGTGACTTGTATACCATATCATTGAGGGATAAAGTCCTTGAATTTTTTAAATTTTGAAATCTTAAGGAAGTCTAGCACACACACACACACACACACACACACACACACACACACACACACACATTATTTATTACAGCTTTAGGATTTGTTATTTTCCTGTCACTAATAGTCACATTTCTTACTTCAATAATCCATCCGAGTCAAATACAGTTTTGGGGGTATATTCAGCAGTACTATAACATCTAACACCTGGCATTTTCAAACATTAAAAAGATATATGTATCAGATGCTATGGGTACTTCAGGATTATTCTTTTTTTCTTTGATGACCTCTCAGCCTAAGGCCCTCAGGCTACACATTGTGGTGGAAGTTCAGAGGATAGGCAGCTACAAGTACCATGTTCAGACATGATTCACTCAGGGCATAAGGTAACATTTACGGCAGGTATTAATGGTCACAATCCACAGAAGCAAAAAATTGTTCCACTTTATCTCTTCTTAAATATAACACACAGAAATATCACTGGCAAAGATAGCCACTTTCTAATAACAGCTTCCCAGGTCATGGAGAGAGGAAATTGTCACTGTGATGTGCATATGATGAGGGTGAGACTGCTCTCAAAGACACCTGTGTTCTTTTCTTAGTATTATGCTGGAAAAACTGCTAGACATTCACAACCCAACCGAAAGCTTTTTGAGAAAAATAAGATTTCCCCATGACTCTGAGTAAACAGAATAAAACAATGTCATAATGCTATACTTTCCAGAACAATAACTATTAGGAATGATGACTGTGGACTGCAGTACATGCTGCTACCAGTCCAATTTAAATTCTCTGGTACTTTAGGTATTTATCAGATTAACTAGGGCATAATTAATATCATTGCTGTTGGTGTGCTTTCTCTAATTGCTGTAACAATATTAAGAAAAAAATGGTCAGTAACTATGTCCAATGAATATACGCCTGTCTCCTGAGCAGGGAATTTGGGTCCAGTCTAACAAACTGTGACAATAACTCACAAAACTCACCATTATGGTTTGTGTCTGAATGTCCTCCCAAAGCCTCATGCAGTCATCCATGGTAGGTAGATTTTTCAAAGGCAACTGAATCTAGAGTTTGTGGTGGGTTCATTTTCTAGTACTGGGACTGAGGGTGTGAGTGTTACACCTTCAGGCAGGTTCCCTGCAATATAAGGAAGAAAAGAGGCTACTTCTCCCCTGTGTCCTTGCTGCTTTGGCTGTCTTTGGCTGCCAGGAACTGTTGCCCCTCTGCCATGTACCACCCTGCCTTGCAGCCAGCTGATTAAGAACTGAAACTTCCACAGAATGTGAGCTAAATAAACCTTTCCTCCTTTAATCTTGGGTGTTGGGCATTTTATCTCAGCAACATGAAATAAGTAACGAAGATACTTACAAAACTTCTACTTGGACCAGCCTTAGGTCAGTTTTGCTCAGTTGGCTGGCATAAAAAAGACAGCATGACTTACTGCAAAACTTTGCTGAAATTGTAAGAATGTCATTTGCTATTTGCTAGTGACACTAGAGCTGTGAGAGGATGAGAACTGAAACAATAGAACACATATGGCAAAGTTTAAAGTTTTCTGAACTTTGGGGCAAGAGGAAGCAAGGTTGGTGGGTGTGGGGAAGGCAATAGGCTCATCTTTCTGGTCTATGGATATTACACTAGGATGAAACTTCAAAACAGGAAGAAACAGTCTTATGGGTCCTCAATGGCTTGAGTAAAAACCTTAACAATAGATAAACAGAAAGTAGATTGTAAAATGATACAGTTATCCCAAGGCAAATTTCTGGAGAAGAGTTCTACGCACAACCTTACCAGTTCTTTTCCAAATGGCATATATTACTGCTTGCTTTTCTGCTTTTTAATTTAAATTTAGTTTTAGACCAGAGGTGGAATTCACTCAAAATTTAAAATAACATAACAACCTACAGATCCTTTCTTTCTCTTTCTCACACACACTTAAGTATACACCATATATATAAAGCAATAAGTTAAAATAGTAAAATTCTTAAGGTAGAAGCTACAGAAATAAAACTTTTATGGTAGGATCAGGGATTGAAGAGAAATAACCAAGCTATTGTGTATGTGGTTGTGAAGGTGGGGAAGAGAGAGATTGTGACTGTGTTTTGAAAGAATTTGCTAGGAAAAAAAAACCCAGCTTATTTCAGTTTTGAAGTTTCTTTCTTCATGCAGCAAACTTCTGTCTCTACTGGTACTTTTATTCCTCCCTTGAAAAATCCATGAGGGAGCTGGGGATATAGATCAGTGGCATAAGCACCCGCCTAGCAAGCGCAGGGTCCTGAGTTCAATCCCCAGTACCGCCAAAAAAAAAAAAAAAAGAAAAATCCATGAGGACAGAGAAGTGGATTTTTCATGTTCCCTGTATCCCCAACAATCACAGTAATGTCAGAGCTGGACAAAGCCATTGTAAAGTTTTTGCTGAGTTGAATGAACAAGTGATAAAATTAAATTTTTAGCCAAAAATTATCATCAGAAACAATAAGAAAAGAATTGTTAACCCCACTGGATGTTAAGGGCCATCCTCTGTCTGGATTCCTTTGTTTGTTCTCTTCTTGATGTTAAGTCCCACGGTCTAGTGTCTGACTACTTATAATTACTCACATTGGACACAACAGAAGGGAAAATGGCAAAACAAATTTTGGAGAACAATCATTTTAAGTGAAAGGTTAGATCAAGACCTAGACAAGTCTCACTTCTTTTATTCATATTTTTGCTGGGTCCTAGGGCTGGGATCTCCTTCCAGAAGTGGCTTTTATGTTCTTCTCTAGAACAAAGAATTGGATAAAGTAAGTGCAAGAGGCAATGAGATTTCACATTTATTAATTGTAGGAAAAGAAATGTGCTATGCAGAGCAAATATGGGCCAAGTAAAAGTAGTAGGAAAAGCACTTTATGGCATGAGAGTGGGCTACTGTGGGAAGAACATACAGCAGTCCCAAGCTCAGTGGTGACTGCCTCTGCGCATCCCCCACTCTCTAGGCTTACATCAGGTCTGGGCTGTGGTGGTCAGAACTGCCCAAGTTTTCATGAGAATCCACGTGCAGGGCTTTGGGAACTGCTCTGTGCACGTATTCTCAAATTTTGTAACTGGCAGGTCACACCTACTTTCCCAGCCAGCCTGGCAAACCCAATCAATCACCTGCCTCATTTACCCCCTCTGAGGGTCACAAATTTCCATAAATCTTCACGGGGTGCTGAGGGAGTGGAGGTCTCCACGTTCACATGGCTACCGCCTGCTGAAAGGTGCAATAGGCCCTCCCACATACGGGGAAGCATGTGCTCTCCAACTACCTTGGGGCGTCGTGGCTCACTGGCTGAGCTGAAGGGAAGAAAGCCTGTCAGAGGATGATGAGGAATGAGGTAGCGATGGCTGAGCTGCCTGTTCAGTGGGAGAAAGCACGGCGAACTTCACTGCTGGGTTAGGGAAGCAGCGCCTCCCAAGAAACAACAGATTTGTTTCTTATAGGGGAGAAAGTGTGGCACAGAGACATGTTAGCTAAATTATTGAAAGCCCAAAGGCTGTAGCCCTGGAAAGATTACCCATGCTATCGATAGAATTAAAAACAGGCATCTCAATACAGGTGCTGCCTTTAAGCTGTGGTGTGTCCCGGCCCGCGGGTAGTCAACGAAGGCTCCTAAAGAGAGGGGGAGTGGGATAAAAAGACAAGCAACACGAGAAATGCACGCAAGACAAAATTCTGATCAAGCCTCGTTTATTGAGCGGAAGTTTCGGGCTTATATACAGTGCAGGAGCAGGGATTGACGTCAATAGGTAACCAGGCAACGGAGGGAGGTACAAACATCATACGATATTACATCATTATAGGAAGTTAACCGTATATGGAAGTTGTTACATAAGATGTTATAAAACTACAGGAAGTTGACCATATATGGAAAGTGTTACATAACCACAGGAAATTGACCATATATGGAAACCGAAACTAAAATTTCAAGATGGCTGGTAGTTTACAAAATGGATGCGGACTGCAGATCTCTCAGCAGTAAGATGGATGCAGACCACAGGTCTCTCAACGGTCTCCCACAGGTCCCCCTTTTTTATTTTATTTAATAAAAGACCAAATCTCCTTGAGGGGACTGTGCCTATCTTAGGTCAGGATGCTTTCACGTGGAACCAAACTATACCTTACCCGTCACTGGAAAGCAAGGCAGCAAAAGGCCTTGTTTCTGTCTTAGGCGGTAGTTGATAATGCACGTGAGCTTCCAGTTGCCCATCTCTGGCTATCCAGTCCAGCACACCAAGGTGAGAAAGCTGAAATAGCCCATTGATCTTACTGGGCATTATTAGATTTTGCTTTCTCAAGGTCCATAGCAATTCTATGATAATGGACCTGAAGCCGTTTCATTTCAATAGCATCCAGTACGTTAGTTACTTGTTGTTTAATAAGAGCCACCAATCTGTTGAATATACAGGGTCCAAATAAAATAAGTAGCAATATTATAATTAAGGGTCCTAACACAGGGAGAAGATAGGGTAAAATTCCATTTCACACACTCCAAAGCGGATTTTCAAATAGTTCTCTTCGTCTTTTTATCAGATCTTCTTGAAGTTTTCTTATTTTGTCTCGAACGATGCCAGACTTGTTTGCGTAGAAACAACAGCATTCCTGTAAAGCCAAGAAAATCCCTCCCTGTTCTGCAGTTAAAAGGTCTAATCCTCTTCTATTTTGGAGGACTACCTCCGCTAAGGAATCTATCTGATCTTGAATATCTTCAATGGTATTAGATAAAACCTGAACTTTATCAAGTATTTGATTAGAAAGCTTGTTATAAGAATGTATAGCAACTCCTATTCCTGCTGAACCTGTGATTAGAGCTCCTGAAATTTCTAACCCTACTAATAAAGGAATAAATTGAACTACTCTCTTAACTCTTCTAGGATGATTTATAGCATAATCAAAGCTGGGAATAGGAATAGGTTCATCTCCAGGTATAATTTCTATATCAGGTAATAAAGTAGCTACAACACATAATCCTGTCCAATTATCGGGTAAAAAGGTAAAAGCTAAATTTCCTCCACAAACAAATACTTGTCCTTTAGAAAGGCAAATAGAAGAGCTATAAGTAATTACTTGAGTACAATCAGTAAAAGTAGCAAATCCGACATCAATTGCATTTTTGTTGTAAAATGTTCCTTGTATACACGAAATAAATTTAACAGCTACAGGTTGAACCTTAAAAGGTAATCCTAGTGTACAATTAGGATGTATAGGGTTCACAACATTATTTAAAGTAAAATTTGAAGGAATGGCAAGAGGCATGAGTGTACCTTGATTCATGCACAGCCAACATTCTTTAGCTAAATCAGGGTTAGATACATTAAGAGCCATTAGAGTAGCCGTTAGAATATCTGATGTTTGAATATTTGAATCAATTTTTTTTAAATCAGAAAATGTTAAAGTATGATAATTGGCTTTTGAAGATTTTAAAGATATCTGTTTTATGATACCTTCCATATGTTTTTGTACTTTATTTTCTGTAGTTTTATCTTGTGGTCCACTACCATCAGAAACATGTAGCGGAGCAGTTTTATTCCAGCATACTGGTTTACCTGGAATACCATAGCATGAAGCCTGAATATATTTATGGCTCTTTAAAGTCCATAGAATATTAGACCAATCGTCTCCAAGAGCCTTAGTGGTAGTATGTTGCAATATGGCTGTAAAATATACATTATTATCTACTCCTGTGCATTTTTGAGCTGATGTATAGCAAGAAGAATGTATTGTAACATAATAAGTAGTGCATTCCGTAGGACATAATTCTGGTTGGTTATGGAGTATTACTGGAGGTTTGTAATAACATTTATAATTTTGTAAATAAGGACCATTTTTAGTATTAATATATGTCAAGTAAGATATTTTGTTACCGCAATCTGTATAGCTGGCATATAATGTAGGTTTGATTGTTGTAGTAAAGGTTCCTCCTCGACAATCACATGGAGCACCATACATTTCTTGTCTGCATGTCGCAACTCTTGCCCTTAATCCTCCATCAGAAAATTGCCACGAGGAGATTAATATTCCCAATATCAGAATCCAAGTTTTTGAATCCATTATCTGAAAGAACTGTTTGTAATGCTTGGTGTAATGGAATGCCTATATGTAATTTTGTTTATATCAATTTTAAGTTTAAGTTTTAGAACAGTTTTATAAAAGATGTTTAATTTATTATTTTATTGTTTATATCCTTATTATCACAATACCCAAAATATTCATTAAAGGCCTTTAGGCGAAAACGAGCAGTTGGCCAGACTACTCATCCTCAGGAACATTCTGTACCCGCCAGGAGCTCTCTGGCTGAACAGAATCCTACCTTGGGTTTTCTTTAAGTTTATAAGGATACAAACAAAGCTTTTAATAACAATTTCTGACAATTGGTCTTATACTTATTTTTATGAAAGACGGATTTTACAATTATACATCAACAGCATATATGCAATAATCCTTAAATATTAATATCTTTAAAATATATGTATATGCAATAATATCAATATCTTTAAAATATATATATGAAATAATCTTCATATTTTAATATCTTTTAAGATAATTCTTCATTTTCAGAATCATCTTTTAAATTATCTTGTATATATTGTTTAGAATCTATTTGTTTTATCAGTCGTTCTGGTAACCATCTCGCAGATTTCATCTCTTTAGAATATATACATACTGATCCTCGACCCCAGATAAGGACCGGATCTGGACCATACCATGAATTAGTTATAGGGTCTTTCCATAGTACAGAAGCAAACTGTTTTTGTGTTTCTGTATGCCAGAAACGAGAAGCTGCTGATTGTCCTTTAGCATCCAAATTTTAAAAATTGAGAATAAATAAAGCATGAGAAAGAATATTTCTTGGTGACCCCCTTGTGGGATACCATTCCCCTGTTTTTATTTTATTTATAGTAAGTTTTATAGAAAGATGTGCTCTTTTAACTATTTCTTGTCCTTGTGGATTATAAGGTATACCTGTAATATGTTGAATATTAAGGTGTTTACAAAATTTAAAAAAAGTAGAACTGGAATAACCTGGACCGTTATCGGTCTTTATCTGTTGCGGACATCCCAAGACAGAAAGAGCATTAAGTATATGACTAATTATATGTCTAGTAGCTTTACCAGATTGAAGAGAGGCAAAAATAAAACCACTAAAAGTATCTATAATCACATGAACATATTTGAGTGAACCAAATTTAGAAATATGAGTAACATCCATTTGCCATAATGCATTAGGTATTAATCCTCTAGGATTAACTCCAAAATGAGGAGTGGGAAGATGTATGGTACAAGAAGGACAATTTTTAACAATTTGTCTAGCTTGTTTTTTAGTAATTTTATGTATTAATCTGAGTGATTGTGCATTAAGATGATGTAATTGATGTGTTTGTTGTGCTAAGGTAACTTTATCAGCTTCATCAATAGAAGTGACAACAGCCAATAAAGAAACTGTATTTAGGCGAGTAGCTAGGTCAGCTTTATGATTGCCTGTGACTAAAGGTCCTGGCAATCCAGAGTGAGCTCGTAAATGACCAATGAAAAGGGGATGTTTTTTCTTAATTATAAGTGATTGTAATTGCCGAAAGAGATTTTCAGCATTAGAAACAGTTTTTATTTGACCAGCAGTTTTTAACAATGGAACAGAATGTACAATGTAAGCACTATCTGTATAAATATTAAATGATTGATCAGAGAAGTCAGAAAAAACAGCAATAATAGCATGTAATTCTGCCAATTGAGCAGAAGAACTGTTTGTTTGAAAGTGTACCATTTGATTTGGACTGTGGCAAACACAGGCAGCTATGCCCGTAGAAGAACCATCAGTAAATATTAACAATGCATCCTTTAATGGATGAAATGTAGTGACTTTAGGGAAAACAAATTTATGTTTATTAGCAAAGTCAATAAGTTTGTTTGGAGGATAATGATTATCTAAAATACCTATATAAGAAGCCAAAGCAACAGGCCAAAAATCAGTAGTTTGCATAAGCCAACTGATTTGATCTTTAGTATAAGGTTGAATAATGACATCTGGTTCTTTATTAAAATAACATCTGCCTTGTTCTCTTCCCAAAATAATAAGATCAGATACCATTTTATAATATGGTTTAATAACTTTTTTAGGTGTGATAGGTAGATGAATCCACATTAAAGGTGCTGTTTGCCAAAAAACAGCAGTTGGAGATAATTGTGTATTACAAATAATAAATTGTAAAGGTTTATCATAATCCATAAATGTAACTGTCTGAGATAAAATAGCTTGTTCTACTATATGTATAGCTTGTCTACCCTCAGGTGTAAGTTCACAAAAAGATGTGGGATTGGCATCTCCATGCAAAATATCATAGAGAGGTTTCAATTGACTTTTAGAGAGTTTTAAATAAGGCATAAGCCAATTAATATCTCCAAGAAGTTTTTGAAAATCATTTAAAGTTTTAAGTTTATCTAATCTTAGTTTTAAATTTTGTGAGAAAACCTGTGATCCTCTCATTTGAAAGCCTAAATATGTATATGGATCTGTTAATTGAACCTTATCAGGTGCAATTTGCAGTCCTTTATTAAATAAGGCAGACTGTAATTCTTTATAACATTGAAGTACTTTACAACCATTTGGACCAGACACTAAGATATCGTCCATATAATGTATGATATAAATATTTGGCCATCGATCTCTAATTGGTTGTAAGGCTAGAGCAACAAAGATTGACACAGAGTAGGACTATTTGCCATGCCTTGAGGGAGAACACACCATTGAAATCTTTTCATGGGTGCATGAAAATTAGTAGAAGGCAGACTACAAGCAAATCGCTTCTGATCATCAGGATGTAAAGGTATGGTGAAAAAACAATCTTTTAAATCTATAATAATTTTGAAATAACCTAAAGGTATAGCAACAGGTGATGGAAGACCTGGTTGCAAGGCTCCCATTAACATCATAGTTTTATTTATCGCTCTAAGATCTTGTAACAATCGCCATTTACCTGATTTCTTTTTTATGACAAAAATAGGAGTATTCCAAGGAGAATTACTAGGAATAATATGACCAGCATCAAGCTGCTCCTGTATCAACTGTTGTGCGGCCATCAATTTTATAGAAGATAGAGGCCACTGATCGACCCAAACAGGTTCTTTAGACAACCATATAATTTTCTCTGCATGAGTCACAGGAGAATCAATGGCCCCTATGGAAAATGGCCCAAACCTGCCCTGTCAATTTTTTGAATAGGTTCTATAGGTGTTATTATTTCCATATTATCTTTACCCAAGCCTCGACCTGGTTTATATCCACCTCTCAACATTTGAGCAGTAACTACATCATTAGGGCTTCCCATAATCATGCCAAATTGAGATAATAAGTCTCTGCCCCACAAATTTACTGGTAAACCAGCTATAACATAAGGTTGTATTGTGCCTCTATTTTCCTCTAAATCTTTCCAAGTTAATAATTTAGAACTTCTCTCCGGGTATTGACTTTGTCCTATACCTTGTAGGTGAGTCATAGTAACATCTAAAGGCCAAGTTCTGGGCCAAATCTCCTTTTTAATAATAGTAACATCGGCACCTGTATCAATCAATCCAGAAAATTTTTTACCCTCTAACCATAAAGTCATGAGAGGTTTATGTGCAGAAATAATTCTTGCCCAATATATATCTGAGGAACCAAATCCTTTATTACCTCTCTGCTGAGAGACAATTTTATTAGATGTTTGAATTAGAGGCAGAAGTAACAATTGTGCAAATCTTTGTCCTGTTTGGATTGTATTAATAAATTTAGGAGAAGAAACCATAACTTTAATTTTACCTGTATAATCATTATCTATAACACCTGGAAAGACTTGGACACCATTAAGAATAGAGCTATTTTTACCTATTATGAGACCAAAAGTATCTTCTGGCAAAGGTCCAAAAATCCCTGTAGGGAGAGCCTGAACCCCCATTTTAGGCGTTAATACTGTGTAGGAGGTGGAACTGAGGTCTAATCCTGCGCTACCTGTTGTTGCTCTGCAGAGGTCAAAAACGGATTGGTGTTGTCTTGTGACGAGTTGTTGGTCTGCGGAACAAATTTGAGTGCCCCATAATTTGTCTGGGTTTGGGTACACACTTGGGGGCCTGGGGCTGGCCCCGATACCCGTTTCCCTGCATCGAAGTTGAATCTGTATTAACATGTTTTGATTGTGAACCATAATCAGGAGTCCAGTATGGATTTATTGGATTTAATTTCTTACCATTAATATCTATTTTTGATCTACAAGTTTTTGCCCAGTGCTTACCTTTTCCACATCTAGGACATGTTTGTAGTATTTTCATATTAGGATAATTAACAAAATCTCTATTCCCTTTAGTGCAATTTTTAGCATAATGACCTGTTTCTCCACAAGAAAAACA